>CAJUYG010001555.1:0-60638 GCA_910591675.1 Galerucella calmariensis | reverse complement strand
ATATCTATTATGTCATATACTCGTAAAACAGCCAAAAAATGAGAAATCTTGACCTGGGCAGTGACGTATCTTAAGTATCAACATCGTTCCAATGGTAAGCATGTCTAAAGTTGAAACAAGTCGTTGTTACAACCTTTAGGTCAAATGTGACTCCATGACCATGACCATGACTGTTGACTCCAGATCTCTGAATCTAAACATCAAATGGGCGATGGGCTGTAATGTCAGCGTTGCTCAAAAGGTAACCAAATTGCCGACTCACTAGCCAGGAAAGCAGCCTCCCAAAAACTCTTGGGACCTGGCACTTTCATTGGTCTATCGGCGTCGGCTATGATTGACCTAATAAAGGAACACTCCCTTGATAAGTTTAAGGGTAGACGGGACGATGCAGAAGGTTGCAGGATAGCCAAGGAACTGCTGCAGTATCCGGACAGCAAAAATACGTGACTATGAACAGACAGAACCTTCGGACAGCCACGGGTATTCTGACCGGTCACTGATACCTACGAAAACACCTCTACAGACTGGGTCTGTCTGACACTTCACTCTGTAGGGGAAGTGAACAGGAAGATGAGACTGTCGAACATATTCTTTGTGAATGTCCGACACTCTCTCAAATTAGGTTTTCTGTATTCGGCGAGTACAGGCTAACACAAGCCAGCATGAGGGAGCTTACCTCCGGCGACGTTATCGCCTACTTCAAACAAGTAGGCTGGATGACGAGCCAGAAGGAAGTCTGAACCTCAGAACGATGCACAATGGGCCAATTGTGGCCTACGTGCTGTGGGGGTCACCTATACCCTTCAAATTCTTACAGATACAGATACAGATAGGTTAATAACAATTGTAACTTTTTCAAATTAATTTTTGCAAATTAGAAGAGTACATGGGTACCTACCTACTTTAATGAATTACCAGAAGCCTGATTCCCTATAAATATTTTCATCCAGTTTTATTAAAAAAAAACAATAAGAAAACTTTTGGTGGAATATAATTGTGAGCTGTAGGCCGACATCGAGAAAAACGTATGCCTACCTACGCCGTTTTCATTGATTAAACAGCATTATGCTAAATGTAATAATTACATTATCGTAGGTGGACAACTAGCTGCGAATACACTTTCTAATTTGAAATTAATAACGTATTTTCCCAAGGTGATAACAAATTTGCTAATAAATTCTTTAAACATCTTACCTTTGATAATATAAATCAATTACGAACATTTTTATTATTTAAATAAATATTTATAACTCCTGTTTAAATAATTGTCGTTAAGCCTTATTTATGGACGAATTTGATAGAATTGGTCTCTTACAGCATACAGGAAAATACACATAAATTAGTTGATTAGGAATTTGAGTAAGATGCAAAAGGGTCAAAGTTTATCTTATATACAGGGTGAGTCATGAGGAGCTTTACATACTTCTACAATATGTAGACTATATAGTACCACAGGAAGGATATTATGTGGCTACTGAAAAGCATCTACTCCTCTTCTTTATTTATCTACAGGAAGATTTATGTAATTGACCATACATTTTATTTGGCTATAATAGTGTTCACACAGGTAATTTGATTTTTCATGATACAGCATTCGATTGGTATTGGCTAACCTTAGAAATTCCAGGACCAGCTTTGGAAAAATGAATTTTGGAATTCGCATTTAGTATTAAACCCTGTAAATATTTTTTCTTGGAAGAAATAAGTGATTACATATGCAGCCAATGAAAATGACATATGCGACAATGCAATTTTTACTAAACGATCAAATCTTACCAAAAGTAGAGCAACGATAATGACGTATCACAAAATGAGGCATTAATTTAAATAAACATTACGTTATGAATTTCAAGTATTTTGACTGAAATTAGTACCCACAACATTATCCAATATGTATAAAAAGTTTATACAGTTTGCGAAAACTCTATTCGAGCCATGCGAGTTACACAAGTACGACAAGGAAAATATGAGAAAAACGAGAGAGAAGAATTGTACGCAGTCAGCTGTTGCCAAATGTATTTATAAAAGTTATTCCTAATTTTTGTCGGCAACAATGTCAAATACCAATAATTGTTAAATCGAAAGCAGTGTATAGATTTTATTTATTGCAGATTGTTATTTTTGTCCATTAATTTTCTTGAACTATATTATCTTATTTTTATCTTAAAGACTTTAGAAAGACTTTATCGGAAAAACTTTTCGCGATACGTATATCTCAAGAAGATAAATGTATTAACAAAAAAACTGATCTAAATAATCTGATTATAATACATGCATATCTTTTGGATTTCGGGACACAAAATTTAAATAATTTGAAAAAACTAATTACTACGGAGAGTTTTTGAACAATTTTATTTATATATCTTCCAAAAAAATTATATTGTATTGTTTTTTGAGTTTTTATATACAAATGTTCAATTTATTACTAATTATACAAATTATTTACTTCTTATCTCATTTAGAAAATATGTAAGTATTATTATAATTTGATTTATATAATAGTAGTTTACCTAACTAGTGCGGAAAGTGATACTTTACGTTCACTTTACGCACGTGTTAGGTACACTATTTTTTCTACTAGCATGCGGAAATAAGCTCAAAAGTTAACATAAAGAAACATTTCCTATTAAATACATATCAACAAACTAATTATTATTATTTGACATTCATTCAATGAGGCTTATACCAAGGCCATTTAAAAATGATTAAAAAATAAGTTTTTTTTTATTGAAAAGTATAGCAGAATTATAATAAATTTATCAATTTTTCAGTCATTTGGTAAACTACAATCATACAAATATGTATTTTAAATATTCAAATGTCAGTATACTCCCCAAAAACTTGACAAATTTACTTTTCCGCACGTTAGTAGAAAAAATTTATTTTATTTTAACATTTTTAGTCTTTGGAAATGAACACGTAGTGGTTCGAAAGCTCGGAATTGGAATCTTAAAAGAGTACACTTTGGTAGTATTGTCACCACCCCTACAAAAACTCCTATTATATAAATTTAAGTACATCATCACTGTCACTTTGTATTATCTTGAAGAGCAGAGTTAATTAATTTTCAATTTTGACTTTCAAGACAAAAATCGCATTGGGGCATTATTTTCGATAGATAATGAACTAAATTTATTAAACGTTCAAACCTCATTTATGTGTTAATGTTTGTTGATTGTAAGGGTTTCAACTTTTATGTCAAATAATTATACTTTGTATACAGTGCTATTCATGGCAAGTGATATCTCGTTTGAAAGGCATTGATATTGGCTACATAGCCATATTCATTTTGTTTGGGCTTAAACTAACTTTAACGGATGAATTAAATAAATACCAAAATTATTATTTCACATTTAAATATTGAAGATTTTTCAGTCCGCCTCTGGTTAGTTGACGTTTTTAATTTAATAGTATTTGTTGCTTTGCAAAGTTTTTCTAAATAGCTTGAATATTTAATTTTATTATTGTTTAACGAGTCGTTTAAGAGTTTACATAGGTAAAATGGTACGTACTCAATCCGACAAAGTAGCAGCTATCTTAATAATTGGTGAATCTAGAAAGAATGTCCATGAAGCGGAACGTTCATTTAATGAGAGATACCCAGATCGCCCTATCTCGAGAACTTATTTGAGGGAGCTTCTTCAAAAGTTTGAAGCAACAGGTAGTGTTCAAGATGCCAAACTATCTGGTCGACCAACATTTAGTGATGATAAAAAAATTGATATAGTTGCTGAAATGGTAGTAATCCCTACTTCCTCTTCAACTAAAGTTGCGTCTATCTGTGAAGTAAGTAAAAGTACAGTACAGAGAGTGTTGGCTACAAATAAATTTCATCCATACAAGTTAAAAATGATGCACCACCTTTCGTATGTCGACCGCGACAGAAGACTCGAATTCGAATGTATGACAAATAAAATTAGTCAAAATCCACATTACACAAAAACAATTTGTTTTAGTGACGAAAGAACTTTTTTCCTCAATGGAAATGTGAATACACAAAATGTAAGGTATTGGAGCGACACAAATCCTCACACCTTTCGTGAACAACATATCCAATTTCCAGAAAAAGTCAATGTTTGGGTAGGTATTTTGGGAAACCACATAGTTGGTCCTGTCTTCCTAAATTCAAATTTAAGCGGTGAAGTGTATCTGGAGATGTTACAAAATGCAATTGAGCCGTTAATTCTTGAAAATCTGGAAAATAATCCAGATGAATTCTTCCATCTGGAAATAACATTTCAACAAGATGGTGCTCCTGCACATTATTATGGTGCAGTAAGACGTTACCTGGATGAAGAATATCGAGGTAGATGAATCGGCCGGCGAGGTACCATAGAATGGCCACCTCGGTCACCAGATCTGACACCATTCGATTTTTTTCTATGGGGTTACTTGAAATCCAAGGTTTATACTACGGCACCAGATAGCATTGGCGTTTTGAAAGAAAGAATTATTGAAGAATGCAATGCAATTTCGGCTGACACATTCGAACGAGTACGACAAGAGTTTACTAATAGGATGTATTACTGTCAGGAAGTAGACGGAGCACATTTCGAACACTTGCTATAAGAATCCATTGTTGATATTTGATTAATTGTTTTTAAGAAAATAATTTTAATAATTTTGGTATTTATTTAATTTATCCGGCAAAATTAGTTTAAACCCAAACAAAATTAATATGGCTATGTAGCCAATGTCAATGCCTTTCAAACGAAATATTACTTGCCATAAGGTTCTATTTGAAATTATTGGCCAGAGTGGCACTGTGACGTCATCTATTACTATTACGTCACCTGTTACCATTCGTAGAGAAGTTTACAACACTTTATTTTCACCCTTCAAATTGTAGCAATGTAAGTGTAGCCGTTCAGAAGATACGAGGGGGGCGGGGACTTTTGAATAGCACTGTATATTTACTGTAGCAAATAGAAATAATAAGTCTAATCAACCGTTAACCGTTTGACGTTTCCCCATATTTCATACCCATTGACGTTATTGTCATTATCAATATATCATCGTCATTTATGTCTACAATAATATCAATTTCTTCTGCTATACCTACGTAACGTATTATTGTGTTAGCTTTGGTAGAGCTTCTTCCACTTTCGTTTAAAATGCCACATCAGTTTTCGACCAAAGAGTAGGTATGCCGACAAAATTTTTGTTGATGGGTTCTGTAATGGAAATGGTAAAGCTGCTGCTGGAGAATATCACAGGAGATTTCCTGATCGTCGAACTTTGGGTCAGTAATTTGCTAGAAAATGGCACTTTTACTAGTGAAAAGACAGAACGACATGTAGATGGAGCGCAGGAAGATGACATTGTTGACGATGCTACTATGAACCCTACAATAAGAATCTATGCTACTCAATCAAAAGTAAGTAGAGTTTTACAAGAAATTAATCTATACTCATATCATATTCAAATAATTCATCCTGGAGATGAAATCCATAGGTTGGAATTTTGTAGAGGGATCAAACAATCATCGACCATCGCTGTACAGGACACTATTTACAGATAAATCCCAATTTACAAAGAAAAGGCATAAATAATTTCCAAAGTTCACATGTGTGGGCAGAAGAAAATCCACATGGTATTCAAGAATGTCGTTCCCAAGGTTTTCGGTTAACGTGTGAATTGGTGTCATAAATGACCAATTAGTAGGTCCTAGTTGGCCTTTCTACAAAATATTTTTCCGCAAATCGCTAGTCAAAATTTCTTGAAGAAAAAGTCAGGACTTCCTTACTGTAAGGAAATGTCATTTCCTTACTGTAAGGAAATGATATTTCCGTACAGTTGTTAGTGTTCTACATAAATGATTGAAAACACATTGCTTATAAGGAATTAATTTTAATTTAAAACATCAAGTCATTGCTGAATACATTTTTAAGATCAATTTGTTATATTTACAGTAATTTGACAGTTAGTACAATTATTGAACATTGGAGGAACACTCTTAGAACTATGAGAAACATTTTGGACAACATGCAGGGTGGTAGAGTCATTTTGTTGAATATTTTGTACTGTGAAAATTTTATTTGCCACCTCAACCTTATTGTTAAGCGATTCTTCGATATATCCTTCAGCAACGTTTGATGACTTCCATCCGCCATGCCTCTTTAAACTAGTTATGTCGGCACCAGAGTCAACCAATATTGTTGCAGAAGACCGACGAAAGCAGTGACCAGTATATTCTGTCGGATTTACCAAGTTCAAATAAGTAGCAACTATTTTGGGCATTTTTCTAAATTGATGAATTCCTACCACTTGTCTACAACCCTTTCCGCTTTGATATTTAAAGAAAAATCGGCCACTGTTCATATTTTCTGGTCTTAACGAAACATACTTTCGATAAACATTCAAGTAGATCTGATTAATTACAAATGATCTTGGTTTGTTGGTTTTCGAATCAGGTATGCTGATTAAAAGCTTAGATTCTAAGTCTTCTATATCGTGTACAGTCATTCGGACTAACTCATCCATTCTACAGGCCCCAGAAATACCAAATATTACAGCCACCTAAAAAATAAATAAAGCTATAATCTAAATAGAAATTAAAACCTTGTAAATTACCTTAATCATTAAATTTTCTTTATCTGGAGCTTCCTGGATAAATTTTTCAATTTCTTCCTTCGTTAAAATCTTAGATTTCTTTGCCCTATAACATTGAGCTTGCCGTTTCAATAAAGAACGAAATTTTGAGTATGTAGATATATCTACATTGTGTTTAAGTGCAAGGGTTGACTTCAGCATTGAATAATTGGCCCATAATGTTGAAGATTTCATCTTTAAACAAAGGTCTAGGAAGTATGCCATTACAACATTTTCTGAGAAAGAACTCGTATTTTTACTCATGCGATAATCCATAAAACGTCTGTATGCTTTTTCGTACTTTTCTCTTGATTTCTTTGGCAATAATTCTAATGAAGCAGTATTCACTGCCTCAACCAGCTCTGGAGGAGTCCCAGGAATGGAAATTTCATCATCACTTATCATTTTACTTTCGAGAACACCAGCAATTAAATTTATAAGCGTCAAGTTTGACAATTCAACCTCAATACGTTTCCATAGTAACCCAAGTAATTTTATTAGGAATTTCAAAGCACAATTTATTTGGGAATAAAATTATCGCGTTTTTTTTTTAAATCAATCAATATCTGTCGAATTTTAAACGATTTGCGGAAAAATAGTATGTTTACCTCGTAGGAAAAGCCACATTCCTGGACTCTGTGTTGCTAAGTCTCGGCTTGCGCCTCGACTTAGCAATCTTCACAGTCGTCCAGGAATGTTAAGCTTTTCCTACCCGGTAAACAATGTACTATTACCAAATTTACTTGCCAACGCGAACGTTGTTATCCAAGGGATGTATTTTCAGCTCGATGGGGAATCCCCCACTTTTTACTGGAAGTGAGACAACTTCTGAATAATGTTCATTGCAACACCAGGATAGGACGTTCAGGTCCTATTTCATGGCCATCAAGATTCCCTGACTTCAATCCCATTGATTACCATATTTGGAAACGATTGAGCCAACTAGTTTACACAGAGAACATTAATAACTGACAATAAGTAATTGATAGGATTGTACTTCTCTGTCATACTATCAGAAATGATCCCCAGAGTATCCGTGATTCAATACAGCAATTGCCATTTCGGCAACAAATATTTGTTAAGGCTGCAAGGTTCATTCATTCATTCATACGTTTTGGTTGGGCTCAACAGCCCAGGCACCTGAACTGAATCTTTGTACCATTGCTTATGTTATTTAGGTACCTACTTCCATTCCAGAAGCTTCGTGTATTCTATATAGGCCACCAGTTTATCTGGAGGGATCTTAGGTAGTTGTGATGGTTGTGTTATTTCATCTCCAAAGTGGTTCCGTCTCACAGTAGCAGAATTTGAGAGTATGTGTCTCATCGTAGAGTTTACATTTCTTGCACATAGGTTCACTAACTTTGCCCATTCTGTGCAGATTCTTCCTCAGAGTACAAACTGTCTTCAAATTCCTCTTAACCAGTTTCAACAGCCTGGACTAGAGTCCCTTATCTAACTTATTCAGTAGACTCTTAGTATGGAGGTGTCCTTGTGTCAGCCTCCATTTGAGTTCGTATTTCTCAACTGGCCAGTTTCCGATTTCCCCTCTAATGTAATCTTTCGTGACCGGACCTGCGAAGGCTCCTTCTCTAGGTAGCTGGTTTGCTATTTCATTCCCTGCAATTCCCTCATGTGCCGGCAGGGTTCTGCAGGGTTCCCTTTTGAGAATCTACATTTAATTATCTATATTTTCCACCTTTACTGTATTTTTTTTTCACTTATTATTTCAAAATTATTGTTCGTTGTTATTATTAGTTGGGTACTGTTGAAAGCACCCTGTATATTGTATTTATTCATGCTTGTTGGTATTTTTTTATAAATTTTAATTAGTATCATTGTTTAAATAACAATACATATCACGTAGGTTTGAGGACAATCATTTAAGAAAAACAACAAGTCGTTGTTTGTGGGAGGTGATGAATGAATTCATATCAATTTTTTATGAAATTCTTCGAGAATTTTGAGGTATACGAGAGCAAGTAGTTTTTAGATTGTTATAGGATGTATGACTTCTTATAACAATTTGAATTAAAAATAATGAAAAGCGATAGAGTGTCCCCCTACTTGATAAAATTTGAAAGTACCCATACCCCTTAATCACTCGGTATCCAATAAAATTCGCATTTACATGAAAAATAGTCCTTCTGATGGGACATCTTTTGTTTTTAAATGAAGCTGTTTCAAAAATTTTTGGAAATATTAGAAAAAACACCATATGATGTAGTTCTCTACACAGACGCCTCAAAAACTTCTTTTGGTGTTGGCTGCTCCGTCACAACCAACCACGAACTAATAGGTTCCTATCGGTTGCCCTCAACATGTAGCGCTCACACTGGTGAGTTGTATAGCATCTTCCAAGCATTCAAGCAAATCTCTTCTCCTGTCAAGCGCGTCGTCATTTGTACCGATTCACTTTCCTCAATTAATTCACTCAATACCATCTTTACTGACCATCCAATAGTTCAAAACATCCATGACATCTATCAAACTCAGCTCGTGATGTAACAGTCTGTCTTATCCGGCTTCCATCTCACATTGGAATTACTGGCAATGAAAACGCTGACCACCCTGCTGAAGAAGCCTCTTCTTCCATCACCACAATAACGTTGCAGCTCCCAGATGACATAAAACTATTATTCAAAAAGTCCGTCAAGGAGTCCTGGCAAAATTTTTGGCACAACAGCAAAACAGCCCTTTACGACATACAACCATTAATCGGCTGTCTCTCCCTCGATTTCCTAACCAGGAGAGAAGCTGCTGTCATCAGACGATTGCGGATCAACCATACCAGATACACACATGGTTACTTGATGTCTTCTGAAAACCTTCCCGTCTGCGTCACTGCAATAGTGCTTTAACCGTCAAACATATTCTCACAGACTGCCAGGAATACACCATTACATACAAGCGCCTAGACCTAACACCAAACCTGAAAGAGCTTTTAAACTGCACTGCTGAAATCCCAAAGACATTGAAATTCCTCAAATCAACCAACCTCTACCTCAGAATATAAACTAGATTGATATTTTACCGAGTATTTTACATGTTTTATGTTTTAAGATAGTGTATGTATTTATTGTATAATACCTCTTTTTGTCTTTTGTACAGTGCCAATGGCCATAGTTGTTGAGGCACTTAAATTCTAATTAAAAAAAAATATATCCAATTATTTTCATGAAACATTTCACAGTTTTATGGAAAAAGCAATATGATTTAAAAAATTAATTAAATATGAATATAAGAGTTCACAACAAAATATAAAAAAATAAAAATACTAACAATAAAAAACATCATATAATATAGTACAAATTTTCTTCACTTATTCCAAAAAGTAGCTATTATACATTTTAATATTCATTTTCAACTTTTAAACAAATATTTTAGGCTTTTGTGTCATGCTTTCTATAACTGGAGGTCAATTTTTGACTTCATACGTTAATTTAAGAATACGTTACACAGCGAAGGCTACTATAGCGAGTGATAAGGCGTTTTCGAATTTTTGACCAGCATTCTAACGCAGCCGTAACGTATACGCCCTATATGCCCTACTTATGCCCAGTAATTCCAAACTCCCAAGTTTTTGAAAAATTTGTTGAGCCCGTTTTTTCGGTTTAGGTTGGGTTAATAAAGAAAGCTGGTTACAAGTAACTTATTTTCAGCGCTTGTTCCAAGCGCTTGAGAATTTTATTGTGTTACACAACAAACGCCTTGCATTTCAAGCACCTTTTTTAAATCTACATGGTTTATTTATCCAAAAAAGTCAAAGCATCTCATAATAATCCTCAGTACCCAATAATTGATAGTAAAGTACTCTTGTTACCGTCAGATTTCATTTCCGGAAATATTTTCTTCTACAACTTATCCACGTGAACTCAGCATGAATACAGATGGCTCAAAACAGAAAAAAGGCTCAGGATGTGGAGTTTACTCCAGAGCACTAAGCCTAAGGATTAGGTGGGAAATGGGAAACAATACCATTGCAGCATGGTTCAAACAGAGCTGGCTGGTATCTCAATTTCCACAAAAAAACTAACACTAAAAGGAATTTCTGGCAAAGTCACATAACAATCTGCACTGATAGTAGACAAGCCCTATTAGCCTTGAACAGACAACGTGTTATATCGGGGCTAGTACCAAAGTGCCAGGAAGATTTAGCTAACGTCTCGGCAGATAACAATATTATCCTGAGGTGGGTTAAAGGGCACGACAGGAGTAAAGGAAATCGCATTGCCGATTCTTTAGCCAGGGAAGCGGCTGGACAAAAATTTTAGAACGCAGTGACACCTACGACTTCGACAAGTGCGGAACTAGCCAAACGTTACACCCATGCTCAATCCCTTAAGAGATGGGATAGAATCAAAGGATGCAGTCTTGCCAGGATCACCCTGGGCGACCCTGGGAAACTGGCGCCGAAGAAATATTTGGCGATGACCAGGGAAAACCTACGTTTAACAATAGGATTTCTGACTGGCCACTGTCGACTAAGGAAACACTTCCATATTATGGGGCTAGTGGACACACCTCCATGCAGGATATGTGAACAGGAAGATTAAACTTTCAGGAATACCTTATGCGAGTGTCCAGAGTTATCGACAATAAGAGAGAGTGTGTGTTCGGTGAGTCTTGGCTTACACCTGCCGATATGAAGGAGATGTCTCCTAGTGTCCTGTCCGCCTTTCTGGGAAGTGAAGGATGGACGATGATCTAGGAAGACAATGGGTCACTGCAGAGTCGTCTGTCACAGACTGGTTTGATCAACAAGAGTCAGAAAACAAGTACAAAACGATCTTGCGTGCTCGTCAGAGCTCGTAGCAATCGCTTGGACAGGATTTGTCTGTGAATGTACTCACTTGATACAATGTAGACTTTTCTCACGCCGGCTGGGGCTTGCAAGCGCTTGCCAACAAGCGCTTGTAACCAGCTTTCCTTGTGAACTCTCCCTTACTTGGTAGTTCAGTTTTGTTTCCATTCAGTGTTTTTTTGTGAACTAGTTACGATTTGAAAAAATAAAAGTATGGAAATATTTTCACCTTTCTGAGACATGGAATCAATTTTTTTTTTCAAATATTCGTATATTATAGCAACATTTTCCGCAATTATCTTGGAATCGACTATATTTTCGCGTGGGTTTTTCATTTAATACAACATTCCATCATAATTTCAACAGTTCAGTATCCACATCAGTTCGATATTCATTATTAATATAGGACGTCTCTTGATTCATAACATATCCTGAAATTAATAGATCAATATACATACAATTATCAATTTCCTGTACAATCGATCCACATCTAGCAACAATGAATGTTTGCAATATAATCCATTTCTTTTAAGGAAAATCCGTTTTACGACGGTGTTCGAGGCACAAAAGGCGGCAACTGATAATTTATTATCTTCAATATTGGTAGAACAAGTAGCTAGTTTAAGAATAAATCTTATTAAGTTTTCTTCTCGACTACTTACTTGTTGGCTTCTTTTTGTTAAAACGTAGGAAATGTTAAGTTAATTATTCAAATGAGGACATATATAGCGGAATCAATAAACTACAAAGCTAATGAACTTGTCTTTTACTGTTGTTGAAGTTACACTTATTATACGAGGTGTAAAAAATATGTTGGAACACGCATAACTTTCATAATGTTTAATGGGAGACTGTTTGCTTTAGGAATTTGAATCGACCATTTCCATCGGCTTAATTTACACCTTTCACAAACGCGCTATTTTGAGTTAGAAATGGTTTCTAGATGGAAAAATCGCATGACAGCGTCTGTCAGCAGTTTTTCCTGTTTTCCGCGGCCAAACTTGACAACTGTTATCACATTGTTATCTGAATTATTCCAGCCATACTGTGAAGAGAAAATTTGTTACTGAATTCACTTAAAATTTGGCCGTTATGTTTGAGCGACCAAGGGTAGCGACGCAAATGATCTGACCGTCACGTTACGTTACGTTATGTTATGTTACGTTGCTTCGTTATGTGCCTTGCTTGCGTGCGTGTGCTCTCTTCTGAGTCTCTCTCTCGTTTACGAAGCAGCGATTCATATGCTTCGGCCGGGAATCGAACCCGAGCCGCCCGCGTGGAAGGCGAGCATTCAACCACTGAACCACCGATGCTATATTAAAATTCTATGCAAAGCTGGTATTCGCAGTGCTGGTGATCTACTTGAATTTGTTCGGATAAATTTTCACTATTATTTCCATAATTTTTTTTGCGCCATTGATCTTTTTTGTTTATTTACAGCATCGGTTGTCAGGACGGTAGGTTGTGTTTACTGGTTTAAGTTTAACACGTCAATTAGTGATTTACTTACCGTTCAGACGTCGAAAAGTAATAAATAGCATAAAAACAATTTCACCAAAGAGCAAAATATATTTTTTTTATTGGTGAACCATTTTACCTATTTAAAGCACGCCTCAGCGTGTTTAAATCGAACTTTTTAGCACGCGCGTGTTTTAAAGTTACCGTGGCAACATCAACAACTCGAGAAACGAAGGCTAAATCTATGGTCTAAATCATGTCTAAATGTCAACTTTTTTATTATTGATCTGACAGGAGTAGTTTGTAACGTCAAAACTTTTATTCCAACGATATTTAACAATGTCAAATTTATAAATTAAAATGGAAAGTGCCGTTGGTATTGTTTGAAATATTAATATTTCCATTTTTCAAATCTTAGGAAATGGTATTTAAATTAATACTATTGACATTCACAAAACTCAATAAGGTTGAACTTCCATCAAAATACAAATTAGTTTATGTTTTTCTCATTTCGATGACAACGCAAGGTGTACATCATAATTATACGTCACGAATTCAACCATTTGACATTTAGTTGACGTTTCCATCTATGATTTCCATTTCTTGTTGTTGTAGTAGTTATAGACCGGTATTTATAATTTCAAAGTGCACCAATAAAAAAAAATATCGTGAAGTATTCGTGGATAACTGGTCTTTAAAATACTTGCTCTATTTCGAGCACTGTTTTAAAGACCTTAATATCCACTTATACTTTAATATACTATTAAACTGATCGAGAAGTATAAATGTCATTTTTCACATTTCGTTCATTTCGACGAAATTTAAATTATTTTATTCGGAATTTATTTCAATACGATCGCGCCAAAAATGGTATAAGCATCTCGAACGTTAAGAGTAATTACAACGTTTGCATGTAGATTCCTTTCGTAAAATTGGACAAAATGATATGAGGATTAAGGGGTCTAGCACATCTACTTTCCGAAATACAGGGTGTTGAGATTTTGAAAACTTGAATGTTTTAATTCGATAACTTTAAAATGGATGGATAAATTGATTTGACATTTGGCAGGTTGTTTTTAAATATAAAAGGGCATATTTTGATAGAAATAGTAGTTTGTGCAACTAGTGTAGATATGATGGCCATATCGCACGAGGACGAAGTTTGAGCACGACGCCGTAGGCGGAGTGCTTAATCGTTTAAGTGCGATATGGACAATCCACACGAGTCGAACAGCATATCTTTCCTACGACCCACCTAAGAAAGAATCTAGGAAATAAAAATTTCTATAAACTGTAATATAACTTCAAATTGAAAATTTAACAATTCAATTTTATGTTTCCACTAATTTTTTCGTGGTAAACGTACAGTTCTTGAATGTCCAATTTGTATAATGCTACGGTTTCCCTTTTTAAATATACCATGCTGTTATAAGTAGATGTTGCCAATCGGACTCCCTCATGAAGGGTACCGTACCATTATCTATAATAATGAATATTCTGCTAAATATTTCGAACGTCTACCTGTTGTCGTTATTAATATCAAGCAAAATAATTATTTAAAAATAAAATTAACAATAAAAAAAACTTTTTCACGGGGAATCGAACCCGGGTCTACCGTGTGAGAGTCTGGTTTGCTTACTACTCGACCACCGAGGATGTGCAAATTTTTTATTTATATAACGTCAGATGTATTACATAATTTTTGCTAAAAAGGAACTAAAGTTCCTACCGTGTGTCCCGCGACACGTTCTACGTTTTTTTCACCGAAACCTGACCTATTTGAACCATTTGGAGCAAAAAATTACTTTTGTTTTCTAGCGTAATAGTATATTACGTAACGTGTGTGGTAAGAAGCATATTTTTCGCACGAATGGAAAAGTTGCGTAATTCCGTAAGTGCGTAAAATGCTTTACAACACGAGTTACGTACTATACTTCACCTACGACCTACTTGCACTTGTATTTATAAGAAGCATATAAGAAATAACAGTCACATGATTAGAGGTGTGTGATAAACTAACTTCTCTTTAATTAGACTTTAATAATTTAAACACATTTTGTTATAAAACCTAATTTTATTTACTTCTACACTAGTTGAATGCACCAATTATAATAATCTACAATAATCCATTTAACCTAAAACATTATATCAAAATCGATCTATCAGCGTAAAGTACTTCAGGTAGCAACAGTCTTATTGCTGATTAAACAGTATACACAGGTCAATAATACTACACCTGAAGTCGATGCACTTGATAGAGGAAATTGTGAAATATATATTACTAAATATCTAAAATAATGAATATCATTACACCTCCAAAGGGCGAGAAAAAAAATGTTTAGACGTCTATAAACATTTTTTTTTTTTTTTTAAATTATTTATTATTCATGATATAACTTAATCCTATTTTTATGTACTTCTATAAGCTTATCATTAACATTAATAACTACATTAGGGGAGTTTTCTTCAATAATTATATATGGACCCTTAAATAATGGTTCCAACTTAGTCCCAGCCTCGTTTTTTAATAAAACTTTATCGCCTACTTTATAATTTACAATTTTCGTTTTCTTATCATACCTTTCTTTCCTTTTGTCTTTTGATAACATTAAATTATTTCTCGCATCATCACAAGCTGTTTGAATTCTATATTTCAGTTCAATAGGGTAATCATCAAAATTATAAATAGTATCAATTTGATCAGTTAAGTTAGATGGCAAAGTAGCTGTTTTTCCAAATACAAGTTCGTGTGGTGTATATTTGGTTTCAGTATGAACAGTATTATTGTAAGAGAAACTCCAATAAGGCACCCATGAACTCCACGAATTTGGTTGTTTAGCTACCTGCATACGTAAATAAGCTCCCAAATTTTTATGTGAGTTTTCTAAAGACCCTAAAGTTTCGTGATGATAAGCGGTTGAGTTTAAATGTTTGATATTTAAAAGTTTACACGTTTCTTCTAAAATAGACGACAAAAATTCTGTGCCCTTGTCTGTTACAATTTCATCAGGAACCCCATATCGCAAAATATAATTTTCAACAAATGTTTTTGCTACTGTATAAGATTCCTTATTTGTAATAGCGTAGCATTCAACAAATTTACTCAATTCGCATTGTAAAGTTAAAATGTATTTGTTATTATCGATATCCTGCTCTAAAGGACCTACCAAATCGAGATATATTTTTTGTAGAGCTGATTTAGCAGTGGTAGTGATTTTCAGTGGCTCAATGTTTCGCTGTGAATGCTTGTGTCGTTGACAATCATCACATTTTTTCACGAAACTTTCTACATCATTCCGCAGGCCTGGCCAGAAATATGTTTTCTTTATATTATTAAACATACGATTTATTCCAGCATGACCTCCGGTAGGTAACAAATGATAGTCGTTTAATATTATTTGTCTTTTTTCTAATTCTAAAACTTCTTCGTTAGATTTTACAATTGATATTTTTAAATCAAACTTCTTTATTTTTTCAGGGAATTTTATAAGTTCATTTAATAAGTACATGCACTTTTCATCTTTTACAATAATTAATTCCGGAATATTAAATTTATTACACATTATTTTCAGATCTCTCAACGTAGTACCTAAGTCTAACGATGATAGAGTATTCTGATTTATGTAAATTATTCGCGAATTTTCAATTAAAATTAATTTCCCTATTTTATAATCATATTTTTTATTTCTTACTATTTTCTCAAAATCTTTCTGTAACATAGGACAAAGTTGAAAAGAATACTTTGGTCGCCTTAATAATTCTATGAGTCCAGGGTGATCAGTCCTTTTCTCTAGATTAGAATCAAGACTACCAACAATATTTTCATTTGCTAGCTTTGCCTGTGCTCTAGTTACCATATAAGTAGTTTCTTTCATATTTGGCTTCATCTCCTTCAAATCATCCGACGATAATTCGACACGGGACAAAGCGTCTGCTACTACATTATTTTTACCTTTAACGTATTTTATTGTAAAGTCGTATTCCTCAAGCAATAACCTAAATTTAGTAAGTCTGCTTGAAGGGTTTGTCATTCCAAAAAGATACAAAAGCGGACGATGGTCACTATATATAACGAAGCGTCTAGAATACAGGTACGGTCTGAAGTGATTTACTGCCCAACATATACTTAAAAGTTCCTTTTCAATTGTACTATAATTTTTCTCACTTTTGTTTAAGACTCTACTGGCATATGCAATAGGTTTATCATTTCCATTAGACAAAACGGCACCAATGGCATAACCTGAGGCATCGGTATTTAAGATAAAACAATTATTTTCTGAAAAATTCGGAAACTGTAAAATAGGTGGATTTTGTAAGGCTTGTTTCAAAATTTCGAAGGATTTTTGGCATTCTGGGGTCCATTCAAACTGTACCCCTTTTCTTGTTAATTCATTTAAAGGTCTAGCAATATCTCCAAAATTTTTGACAAATTTTCTATAATAATTAGCAAATGCTACAAATCTCTTAGTTTCATTGGAGTCTTTGGGAACAGGATAATTTTTTATGATTTCGGTTTTTCTAGGGTCTGGTGAGACACCTTCTGCCGAAATAGTGTGTCCCAAATATAAAATTTCTTTTTTCAGAAATTCACATTTATTTGGATTAAGTTTTAAATTTACGTCTCTTAATCGTTGGAAAACTTTAGATAAATTTTTGTTGTGATTTATTAAGTTATTACCGAATACTATAAGGTCATCTAAATATATGAAACAAGAATCGTAATTTAATCCCGACATTGCAATGGTCATAGCTCGTGAAAATGAAGAAGGGCTAATTTTTAATCCTTGAGGTAATCTGGTCATTTGGTACTGCCCTCGGTCTGTGCTAAAGGCTGTACAGGGTCGACTGAGTTGGTCTAATTCTATTTGATAATATCCTTGGGAAAGGTCAAGATGGGAAAAATAAATAGCACCGGACAAGGAGTCTAAAATATCCGTAATTGAAGGTAACGGAAATTTATCATCTTCTATTTGTTTGTTCAATAATCGGTAATCTAAAACTAATCTCCATCTTTTATTCTCATTCAACGATGACTTTGGAACAAGTAATATAGGCGACGAAAATTTTGATCTCGTCTCCTCTATAATACCGTCTTTTAACATTTTGTCTACTTGACGATGAATTTCATCTTTTTGGGCAAAGGGTAACCGATACGGTTTAACAAAAACCGATTGAGCTGGGTTTTTTAGAGGTATATCTGATTTATAAATATTTGTAACAGTTAAAGGATCATTTTCTAAATGAAAAATATCGGAATATTTGACACAAAGCTTTTCAATTGCACTTTTTTCCTCGTTATGTAAATAATTCAATTTTAAACAGTTTAACAATGAATCAGCACGACTTACCGATAAATTATCTCCGTTTTTAATTTTCCCTAAATTGTAATTTTCTAATTTGTCTAATTTTGGTCTAAAATTTTTAATATTTACCGGTTCATTTCTAACATTTAAAATCTTAACGGGAATTCTATTACAATTATCAGGCTTAACTAAAATTCCGGCTACAAAAACGCCTTCGCATAATTGTTCTGGTAATACGATACTCTCATTCTTAATGTCAGTATGAAAAAATTTAATTATTTCGCATCTTGGCGGAATTAGTATATTAGATAATTGTTTAGAGTGCATTGGAAGTGAAATTTTGAAACCGTCTATCCAGAAAGTAAATAAAAATGTTTCATAGTCTATACATGCAGCATATTTATTAAAGAAATCTGAACCTATAATACCATGCATAGAGTTGTCAAATTCATTCATCAACAAAAATGTATGAGATATTTTTTTTTCATTGTTTACATGTAAAGTAATATTAGCTGAGCCATGTGACACCGTTGATCCAGTGACTCCCTGAATTTGAACCTTCTTTGTAAAATCTATAATTTCATGTTCATGTAAATATTTTGAGAATATTAAACTTACTGAGGAACCTGTGTCTAATAGAAAATTTAGTTTCAATCCGTTGTAATTAAATTCAACAAAATTTAGTCCATTAGCATTATAAACTGACACATTTTTAGCATATTTAGGCACGAAAAAACGTTTGTGACGTAGAAGGTTCATTTACATCTCGTATGCAATAATTTCTATGACTATTATTTCCACGATAATTATTAAAATTAGGCCGAGTGTTAGAATTGCCTCTTTTATTACCATTGTAATTTGTGAAATTACCTCGTCCCCTGCGAAACTGATTGTAATTTGAATTTTTTCTTTTACCCCAACTTGAGGAATTATGACTTTTCATAAAAAACATGTTTTGTTTGGGTATTTCTTCGTCTTGTGCACCCTGAATGGCATCGCTAAGTTTAGTATAATTTCTAGATTTAACTATGGTTTTCAAATCGTTATTTTGTAGACCATTCGCAAATGCATGGATTGCAATTTTTTCATTAACTACTCTTAAAGTTTCCATTGCATCTACATTGCCATCGCCTTCACTAATCGTTAAATTAACTAATAATTCTTCAACATATCTACCGAAACTATCAATTGATTTCCCATTTTGTTTTGCATTATGTAATTGATTTGATAAAGTTGAAACTGATTTTTTAGTAATGAAGTGCGATCTCAAATCGGAAATTAAATCCTTATTTGTATCATAATTTTGTTTTAATCTAATTTTAGCATTTTCTGAAAGACGTGTCTTTAAAACAAAAATAGTTAAAAGTTTTTTACCGTTCGCATCTAGTAATGAGTCGTATAATTCAATGTTATCAATGAGACTTTTTGTTACATTTTCATTTCCGTTCATAACAGGAATTAAACCTGTGGCAGTTTTCAAATCAAATTTTTCTGACATGTTTTCTACTTTAGCACTTAAATCTGAATTTGAATTATTACCCTCAGTTGCATTTGCTAATCTATCTTGTAAAATTTCATCAATACTTTTTAGATACTTTTGAATTGAATCTGCCAAAGCTAGAATGCCTTGTTTATCTTTATCCTCAAAAGTTGCATTATTGACTAACAGTTTTAAATCATTGAAATTATCTTTAAGCTTATCTAGTTTAATAAACTTACGTTGTACTTTTTCTAAATTTGTCCTTCTATCTACGGGGTCTTTATTTAAGTTCCTATAAAATACTCTCAATTCTTCGAGCAAGTATTTAAGTTCGTTGCAAACCGGCATCACACTTTCACGCACATTTTGTAAATTTTCTCACTTTAACCATCACTTTTATACCAATTCTTGACTAGCCGTAATTTCTCTTCGGATCTTCCTTTCAAGCCGCTTCTTACACTTTCCATATAAATAACAGATGACAACTGCAACTGCTATAATAACAACTCCAATTTCCAATATATCTTTGATGGAAACACCTCCATTTTGTTTTGGACTATTTGACTGTCCTCCGCTATTTCCTGACTGGGCTATAACAATTTCTTCTTTCTCTTCCTTTGAATAAGTATTTCCGCCCATTTTCTCACAACTTCATATTCTCATTTTATTTATTTATTATTTTTTCGGCTGGCAGGATCGCCATGTGATAAACTAACTTCTCTTTAATTAGACTTTAATAATTTAAACACATTTTGTTATAAAACCTAATTTTATTTACTTCTACACTAGTTGAATGCACCAATTATAATAATCTACAATAATCCATTTAACCTAAAACATTATATCAAAATCGATCTATCAGCGTAAAGTACTTCGGGTAGCAACAGTCTTATTGCTGATTAAACAGTATACACAGGTCAATAATACTACACCTGAAGTCGATGCACTTGATAGAGGAAATTGTGAAATATATATTACTAAATATCTAAAATAATGAATATCATTACAGGTGCTTGATAAACTCCATCTCCATTACTCTACCACCAATTAAAGAAGCACATTAAAGAACTAACGTTTAATCATTATTAATATATTGTTGATAAACAAAAGTCCATCTTTCAATTATAATCAATACATACTTAGCCCTTTGGGCTTTTCATAGTTAAACGTGGCTATATCGAATGTTTTCAAACAGTAAATTTTGAATAAAAAGGCGACGTCTATTGACAGTTGCTAAGATGTTGCTAGGGAAGCTGTGCGATTTACTTTACAGCTGTGCGTTTTTTTTACCGTGCGTAATAGACATCATTATATTGATACCGACTGTGTGTTATGGACTGATTACAGGGGGGGTCGTAGGTGATAGCTATTCACCTAACAAGGGTGGAAATACATTTTCCGCAAGTGTTAGGTACAATAGTTTTTCTACGATCGTGAGGAAAGTCAACAGTACTAATCAAAAGTTGAGATATTTTTATCTGATTATAAGTGGTTATAGTTTATTTTGAAACATACTTTATATGATTATTGATAAGGTAAACATAAAGTAAAATATTATTAACAATAATAGTTACATGTCAAAATTTAATACCTAATTATATTACAATTTATTGTAAAAGTACAATTATTCGCATTACTTAAATTTATAGCAGATGCTAGTTGCTTGTTATTATCTATTATTAATTTGATATATTGAGGTGGAAAATTATTTCCACACGGTGCGGGAAAATCAATTTTCCACACTAAAATGTGTGTGGAAAATTCAATTTTCCGACGCTCGTAGGAAAGATACTTTTTTAATACGACCATGCGTTTTAACCCATTTTCCAGCACGCATTTTAGTTTTGAAAGTGTCACTTTCCCGCACTAGTGCGGGAAAGTGAAGTTATGCAAATTTTGACCTTATTAGATAGTTTCTTACTTCGGAAGTTGTAACTATTGTTAGGTTAGAACAGGTAAATAAATATTTATGAAATATATCAAATAAAATTATTTCATCTACAAATGACTTAAAACCGTTGCCGTCACCTGCATCGTCATCTTTAACCTAACCTAACCATTTTTGGATATTCTTATCAATAAAACACCTACAGGGTATGAAACAAGTGTTTATCGGAAGCCAACACACACTAATAGGTATTTGAATTTTGAATCAAATCATGCTATAAGCGTTAAAAAAGGGGTAGTAAATCTTTATACGATAGGGCCAGAATCATTTGTTCTAATGATAATCATTTCACAAAGGTGAAAACTCTACTGAAAAATGTTTTAAATGCCAATAATTACCCGGCAGAATTTGTAAATAAAGAAATCAAGGATATAGAGAAAGGCTCATTGTTAATACCACATAAGAATAACAATAATATTAATAATTTAGCTAACATAATTTTTAAAAACTTGACAATACCGTATGTTAGGGGTTTGTCAGAAAGAATTAAGAAAATTGGTAATCAATTCAACATTCGAACCTGCTTTAAATCTAACAATACTTTGAGATCTATCCTAACAAAAACGAAACCAAAAAATGAAGAACAATCTTCAAAAAATTGCATATATCATATATCTTGTGAATGCGACAAATTCTATTTAGGTGAAACATCTAGACCATTGAAAGTCCGAATAAGTGAACATAAAAAATACATCAAAGATAGGGAGTTCTTTAAGTCAGGTATTTGTAAACATGCTTGGGAAGAGGGGCATAAAATTCGATGGGATTCGACAAAAATAATATTGAAAGAGCCCAATAATAAAAGACGAAAAATCAAAGAAAGTGCTTTGATACAACTAAATGCAGATAAATGTGTAGCTAGTATTTCAGCCGAGTGTAGTCAAATTTGGTTACCAATGTTAGAAAGAGAAATTTCCAATAATCAATTACCTGCGTTATCAGGATAGCATCATAAGTTTTTATCCAGGTTTTCTTATGATTTATCATTGGAATAGTTGTTAATCGATACACACTTCAATACACAAAATCACCAAACTGAGTTATACATGTTTTGAAAACAAAAATGATCATACACAAAAAAGTAACAACAAACGCGTTTTATTAACAACATTTCCAAAATAAGTTAAAAAAAGCTCTATCCCAAAAAAAACCGTTCCTGGAACGTGCACTTCACTGGATTCCATTTCTAGTAGACTATCATATCGTTAGAATGTCATAAAATAAAATATTTTATTTCACATTTTACCAGAGGTGTGATCCACTATGAATGGACCTTAATAAAATTTGACAACAAAGTTTTGTAGTCTTAAACTTCAAAATATTATTGATTGTCTAGTTGTCACATTTTTTCGTTGTGTCCACGTTGTGTCAGATAGGGACCAAAAATTATTTTATTCATTTTATTGCTAGTTAATCTTGACAACGGTAGCTGGAACGCTACCGAAACGTCAAAATAAAAAATAAAAACCATTATTGTGGTTTGATTCCCAAAAGAATAAGAAAAAAGAATAAGTAATGCCACAAGGAACTTACAGAAGATATTTGTATATGTATGTTGAAATGAAATAATTTTTAAAAATGGGTTGATACATTTTTTGCATATACGATCGTAGAGAAAATAATGTTCCTTACTCATGCGTAAATTGTTTTTTTCCGCTCCGCGTCATTCGGGTCAACCGCAGTCGCGTGCGGGAAAGTATCACTTTCCGCAATCGGAACATTACTATTCTATTAAGAAAAGTCCACTTTCCCGCACTAATTTTAGAGTTGAGAGTCATTTTTCGGAAAAGTACTTAGGTTTTTTAAACTTTTGGGGAGTATACTGACATTGGAATATTTGAAATATATATTTGTATAGTTGTAGTTTACCAAATGACTTAAAAATTAAGAAAATTGGTGCTGAAAAAGCAGTGAAAACCGAAATCTGACTTTATTGGAAAAATTTTTAATCTCCGCAATTAATTTGCAGAATGAAACGAGTCACAACTCAATATTAATATTGATGATAATTAATTTGTTGATATCTATTCAATAGTAAATGTTTATTTATAATAATTTTGTTTCCGCACGCTAGTTGAAAAAATAGTGTACCTTACACGTGCGGAAAAGTATCAATTTCCAATAGTTAGCTAAACCACTATAAAATAGCCTTTCATAAAAACACAGGTTTATTTAATTTGAATTGTATTTTTTGTTCGACCATGTATTAAATTCAAACAAAATTTCCGAGCAGGTGGATACTACTCAAAAAGACCTTCAATTTGAGGTATCACAAAAGGGGTAGTGCCATTGAAATTTTGGGTTTTCGAATGAGGTTTAAGGGGTCACTCACGCCACAACCAAAATATGGTAATTCCAGTTTCTCTCACCTGTATAGCATTTGTACCAAATCTCTTCAATTTTAGAGATACTCGTATTGTAAGTTTTCAAATTGATACAACCTTATGTATATTTTTGGTTCTTTGTTCCTATTTTAAGCTGATTTCACCTAATATGACGTATTATTTGTCTACTTTTTATAATTTCTACAAAAAGTGACATAAAATGTGCCGTGAAAGCTATTTAAATAAAATATTATTCAATTGAACATCCTCATATTTCAAATTGACAAAAGGAGGAAGCTTTGAATTTGTTTTTAAAACGAATTATCTATCAAATAAATTCATCTAGGTACCAGTCAAACGTCGGTTCATTTCCAAACCGTCTGAGATGTGACTAACACTTCATGAAAATGGAAGAAGGCGCGGGTGTGTCATCGACTCTTCGGAAGAAGAGAAAAAAACGTACAAACAAATGTGACTAAGCAAAAGATTCGGATGTAGCCCACGCATAATCCTGAGCGAGGGTGGTATGAAAAAACAAACAGATCGTTCTTCAAGATAAATCGACAATTGAAGGTTAAACCACAGTATAGGGCAAATATTAGGGGGGGTAGGACTAGTCCTTTTATGTAATAATAATGTTACAGTTATTTACCTAACGTGTTCGCACTAATAGTCCAGCCAATCAAGAGTCAATATTAACGATTGTCCATTAGTAATTGTTAAATATAATCGAAATAATATGGCCGAGTGATTTCATCAACATACATCATTTTATTCATTCTGCATCAGTGTTGTCAATGCTAGGATGATTATCCGATTTTTAGACAATTTCACTAATTTGGATCCAATAGTTTTTCGAATATTTTGTAGAAGGGATATATAAAATGGATTTTTCATATTGACTGGGGTCGAAAACTTTATTTAGATAACCAATTTGTCCTTTTGGTAATTTTGACATACATAGATACATTCTTGTTTACAACAACTAAATATATAAGATTTAGCTAATTGGTGGTGGTGAAGTGTATATTCCAATATAACACTCATGTACTTTAACTTTCGGCTGTTAAGAAAAATGAACACTGGAAAAAATTACCTTTCTAAATATACCAAATAGGTCACACTATTGATTTGAATTGAACAAAAAGTTAACAAACGGCATTCGACGGCTCTATTCCAAAAGATCCTCGTTACTGGGCATCCCCGAAAGCCCCCGAGTAACGATTTTTGAGCCAATTACATAAAATATGCGATTTCTCCTCAGAATGATCCCCCTGATACCCCTGCAGTGGCGCCCCTAAGCGCCCCCGAGCAATTCCAATGCCAGAATTGAATCGAGCATCCCCGAAAACCCTGGAGTTAAGAGTTTGGAACGATTTTCATTCCTCCCCCAATTCACCCCCCGCGCACTCCCACAGAGCCACCCCCGTGTAATTCCAATGCCCAAGTAACGATTTCCGAGCGATTTTTCCGAGTTTCCAATCGTTCAAGTAATAATGCTATTAAAAAATGCATTTTCCGACCCAGGGGTGTGATTTTCGAGTTTACACGAATATAATGCGTGTACGGTTATTTCCACATGAATTTTTTCGTATACAGTGCTAAATGTGTATTTTTCAACACCTTTCGAATAAACTTTCAAACACGAAAAATTTAGCAGCCGACAACACCGCATAATCGTATGGTCTTGTCACTTGTGACATTTGAGAAGCAAAGAATATACCTAATCTATGCAGTTCTAATAGTTCTATGCAAAGAATATACCAACTACTGTATCAGGTCTGGTGTTGTGAGCCGAAGCTGGCTTTTGATATTATTTATTTAGCATTTTTCCTTCATTATTGTTTGTTGTTGAAGAATGGGAGATTCAAGTTCCAGTGCTGCTCTTCATAAAAAAATGTGACAATATTTCTGAATATTCTTCAAAAGGATCAATAAATGGGTTAAAGATCCTAGGAGGTCTATCTGCTAACTCTCCCGCTTCTTGTTTAGCGTTAATGAAGTTTAAATAAATTGAATCATCAAAACCTGCCTTATTATAACTGATTATAACATTTATTATTCAAATTAATGACATACCAACACAAATATTTTCAATATAGGCCATGTGAATTTACACTTCACTTTCCTCAGACTAAAACATTTATTCGAATGGAATGAACCCACTCGAAGCAAGCCATACGAAAGTGTTCGTATACGATTACCGTTTGAGCATGTCGAAATTTGGGTTATTCAAATTTCATACGAAAATGGTCATTTTTCGTATACGATTTACTCCCGAATGGTTTCGAAGATCGCACCCCAGGAGGGGTCTTTCAAAAAAGTGCTAACCCACATTTTGCCCACTCTTTTCTGGGACCTTCCTGAACACAATGCAGAAAGCCGCATCTCGATATCTGTTGTTCTCCAAAATTTCCTCTACTATTCCTAAATGCCCTGGTCTATAAATGCCAAGTGCTCATGCGGAAAATTTCTTCCCAAAAAAAGCTTGGTACATTGTTTTTTATCATGAATAATTTAAAAATAAGAAAAAGATATAAATTTTATTCAATTTATTGGAACTTTAGTTCTTTACGTCAGGTTATGTTTGAGCGACCAGGGGTCGCGACGCAAAAGATCTGACCGTTACGCGTTACGTTACGCTACGTTATGTTACGTTGCTTCGTTATGTGCCTTGCTTTCGTGCTTATGCTCTCTCCTTAGTCTCTCACTCGTTTACGAAGCAGCGATTCATATGCTCCGGCCGGGATTCGAACCCGGGTCGCCCGCGTGGAATGCGAGCATTCTACCACTGAACCACCGATGCTATATTGAAATTTTATGCAAAGCTGGTATTCGCAGTGCTGGTGATGATCTACTTGAATTTGTTCGGATAAATTTTTACTATAATTTCCAATTAAGGGGTCTAGCGCAATTAAGGGGTCTAGCACATTTACTTTTCGAAATACAGGGTGTTGAAATTTTGGAAACTTGAATGTTTTAATTCGATAACTTTGAAATGGATGGATAAATTGATTTGACATTTGGCAGGTTGTTTTTAAATGTAAAAGGGCATATTTTGAAAGAAATAGTAGTTTGTGCAACTAGTGTGGATATGATGGCCATATCGCACGAGGACGAAGTTTGAGCACGACGCCGTAGGCGGAGAGCTCAATCGTTCAAGTACGATATGGACAATCCACACGAGTCGAGCAGCATATTTTTTCTATGACCCACCTAAGAAAAAATCTAGAAAATAAAAATTCCTATAAACGGTAATATAACCTCAAATTAAAAGTTTAACAATTCAATTTTATGTTTCCACTAATTTTGTGGTAAACGTACAGTTCTTGAATGTCCTATTTGTATAATGCTACGGTTTCCTTTTTTAAATATACGATGCTGTTATAAGTAGATGTTGCTAGTCGGACTCCCTCATGAAGGGTACCGTACCATTATCAATAATAATAAATATTCTGCTAAATATTTCAAGTGTCTACCTGTTGTCGTTATTAATATCAAGCAGAATAATTATTTAAAAATAAAATTAACAATAAAAAAACATCTTCACGGGGAACCGAACCCGGGTCTACCGCGTGAGAGTCTGGTTTGCTTACTACTCGGCCACCGAGGCTTTGCAAATAGTTTATCTATAACGTCAAATGTATTACATACTTTTTGCTTAAAAGAAACTAAAGTCCCTACCGTGTGTCCCGCGACACGTTCTACCTTTTTTCTTTACAGTTGGCAACATGATATATGATATATGTGCAAATGTCAAAATTTTTTCCCACTTTTTACAAAATTATTAAAAGCGATAGCAGTGATCATGGAGACTATATAATGGAGAACTTATTCGTAAGGAAAATTTAGGCATTTATTCACCATTGGTTGACTGACGTCAATCTCCGCTGCACCAACATGTAAGAGTCATCAGTGGCACATAAAAAACGCAGTTATTGTTGCTTACAATATTGACATCATTTATTATTATATCTGACAACGAAACAGCGGTGGGATGATTCGCAATTTTGGTTGACACAACCAGTATTGAAAATGAACGCGTAATTTCTTCAATCTAAAAATCCCCAATGGATATAAATAATAATAAAACATGCCTATTTATTTGTATATAACCTGTCCTCAAAATTATCTATCTAAGCAGTTTGTTTTTTCTCCGCGGCATCGCCACCGCAAATAAAAAGAGTAACCTTAGTTTTTATAGATATAAGCGATGACAGTAGTAAAATTTTAAACATTACTTTCAACCGAATCATGCATGAATCATGAAAACTAGAAACTAGAAAGATTAAAATTGGTGAAAATGAAATAGTGGTTGGAAGTGCATCTTATTTATAACGAAGACCTGAATTGACTTTAAGAAAACCAGGGGGTTTTCATTTACCAAAGATGATTAAAAATATTCAAATATAAATAAAGAAGGGAAGAATATTCATTATGATAGGATTCAAATTATATACAGTACTCGTGAGAAGTCTGGAAAAAGCACAAAAAAAAGGTGAGCAAAAGTTAATATAATCTGCGGAATTAATTTGAAAAAACTACAAATAGAAATGCTCTTTATGCAGGAAAAAATATGAATTCAGTTGGTATTTAGATAAAAATAAGAAATCAAATTATTAATAAGTTGAGAACATGTAACTCTGTTATTTGTTTCCACAAGAGACAAATAGGTACCCGGCAAGAGACTCCTCTCAAGGTTGGTTTGACTCCATGTTAACACTAACACTAGGTATGCCAGAGGGTTAACAGACTACAAAGCCTTTAGGGTGCCACTACCTTTCAGGGGTTAGGATTAACTTACTCACAACAGCCACATCAGAAATTTCATAAGAAACAGCCCTGGTTTGACTCCTTCTGCTTCCACGAAAAAAAACATTTGGGAACTAAACTTAAGATATGCAAAGCACATCATTTTCTAGAACCCTTTAAAACGGAATACTTAAAAGCTAAAGAGAACTATTAAAAAAATTATTTCTAACAAGAAAACTGCATATCACAAAGACGTATTGAGCAAACTTAGTAACACTAAAAACCAGGCTGACTTTTGGAAAACTCTGAAAACCTTTAGGAATGTCACTCCAAGAAATGGTATTGAACTAAAGCAATGGGAACATTTTTATGATAATATATATATCAATAATATATATTTCCGTTACCACATTTTATGACGCCAAGTCACTTTACTTGGACTCACATTTTTCGGTCGATGAAATTTATCAAGCTCTTGAGAGGTGCAAGAACGGCAAAGCCCCTGGCAAAGATGGAATTCCTTATGAGTTTATTAAAAGTCCACCCCAAAACTGGATCTTATATGTATGTAGTTGGTACAATACAATATTTGAGAGTGAAACAGTACCGTCTGGTTGGCATAAAACCAATATCCTAACTATGTTACATAAAAAAGGTGCACCTGATGACCCAAACAATTATAGAGGTATTTCACTTGTTAATTGCTTTACTAAGCTCTTCACCTCCATCTTATTGAATCGCTTACATAATTGGTGCGAAGAAAATCGTAATCTGCCGGAATGTCAATTTGGGTTTAGGAAACATCGAAGTTGCGAAGATAATATATTCATCCTAAGCTCACCTTCGATTACCAAAAAGAAAAGTCTTTGCTGTTTTCGTAGATTTCAAGAGAGCGTTTGATAGTATTAACCATAATTTATTATGGCATAAATTATATCAAGCAGGTGTTAGCTCCAAAATAATTCGTATCATGAAAAATATATACGATCACTCATTTATGTCTATTAAACTAAATGGTCGCTTCAGCAAGAAGTTTGATATAACTGAAGGAGTCCTGCAAGGGGAATCATTGAGTCCCTTGCTATTTTCTTTGTTTATGTCAGATATTGAAGTTTACTTTAGATATGCTGGGCACACTGGAATTAATATAGATGGACGAAACGACGTGTTACTTCTTCTATACGCCGATGATATAGTAATATTAGGCGATTCCCCAATAGATGTTAGCCGGGAATTGAAGACGTTAGAATCCTATTCCAGCTCGATGAGAATGGAAGTAAACATACAAAAAACTAAACTGATAATATTTAGTAAAGGTGGATATAACAACAACTATAAACTGAATTTTAAATATAATAACGAAGGAGGTAGTGAGACATTTTACATATTTGGGTGTTACTTTTTCATCTTCGTCTTTATTTTTAAATATGACACAGAGGACTGTAACCAAGACTCTCCAATCTACTGGTGCTGTTATGAATATTATGTGTCGGTCTAAACTACATTCTTGGAATGCTCGTATGGAACTTCACAATCCTATCATTTTATCTTCTTTATCATATGGAATTGGAATCTGGGGACTACGATATGCTGATTCACTTGAACAAGTTCAGGTGAACTTTTTTAAAAGGTTGCTGTTTGCACTCCCAATTATATGGTGGGACTAGAAACTAAAACCATTAAGTTAAGTTTTTTAATATTCAAATCGGCGTTGTTGTGGTTAAATAGAGTGAAAATCATGGATGATAGTTCATTGACTAAACAATGCTTCTTGAGGTTAAAAGCCATCAACAGTCACAGTGTGAAGTATAGTTTTCTAGGTCAAGTTAAGCAGTACTTCGACTATGCTGGTTGTGATAATCTGTGGTTAGAATTCTTGCACAATAACTCCAATAAACTTTTAAATAACATATTACAATCATATAAAAATAAATTAATAGCACATGATCAACAAAGAATAATAAACTCCTCGTATCCTTTGATATACAAACATTAAATTTTGTCTGAAAATAATTGTTATTTGCAAAGATCTTGTCCAATATATATCATTAGAATAATATCCCAAATTAGACTATGTAGCTCCAAAACTCTAAAAATCTATAATCGAGGTATAAAATACACAGTAGATATGACTGCAACTTGTAGTCTTTGTAACTTGCATGATACAGAGACATTAATGCACTTATTTATAGAATGTCCAATATACAATGAACTTAGAGGAGATAGCATATGTTCAGAATTAAAGACATTTGGCGAATTAATATATATTTTTAACACCACTGATTTCTTCAAATTAACTAAAGTTGTGAATTATCTTCTCAATATTTTTAAGCTGAGGGCCTTTGTACTAGAAGAATGAGATATTTACTGTGTTTGAACATTTTTTTCCTTGTTAAATTAAGTATATTTTAATTAGTTTTTTCCTACTTTATTATTGTTGTTGTTTCGTTTTCGCACTTTGGTATGTGAAGACCGAACTTCTTGTAATAAGAATTGTAAATTCTTTTAATGCAATAAAATTTATCTATCTATCTATCTTTCATACGATAAATATATACTTTTTTTCACAAACTATATCATTGGCAACCATCCACAATAACGGTGACGGCTAACCTAACCTAACCTGATCAAAACGTCGAAACATGCTCAAACTCACTTGTTATCTGTGCTCAAAATTCATAATGCCATTTTTGTTTGCTTCATTGTTTGAAGGTGTTCAATCTGCGATATTAATTGTGTTATTTGATTAATCGATTGTGAGTTGTGGTAATATTAACTATAAAAAATATAGTGGTATAGACTATTATTCTAATAAAATGGATAAACATCACAGCGGAGAGTATTGTTTATACAGAGACTGTCCAAATAAATTTTATTCGGAAAGAAAAATAAGGTTTTTTCGATTTCCAAAGGATGAGAGTATGTAATTCAATATCCCGGCCTATGATATAAGAAATTTTAAAGTTTTTGATATTAACTTTGGTGCTACAAATTATTATCAAAATGCATAGGTGTATATTGTATTCCCTTTGATAATAAATAAACTAAGAATTATTTGTACTTATAAACTTATAAAAATTTGGTTGATTTTTGTAATTATTCGTGTTTGTGATTATTTGTGTTATCTAAAAATGTTTTTATTATTTAATCCCCAAAAGTAATGACTATTCATAACAAATCATGGAAATGTACATATAGGTATTAAATAAATACATAAATATACATTCGATTATGATTATTGTTTTAATTCATGGCGCAGTTTTAAAGATTCAGTGGAAACTTCCAAAAAAACTAGATCCGGCACTAGAAATTGTTATTGTCCCCGAGTCAACAGTGCAATTTGGTAAGAAATTCAGAAAATATTTCAAACTGGCAACATCGCGGCCATACCAAGTCTTAAGGTCCAAGGTCATTGACGACGGAGCTGAAAATCGTTTGATGTTTTAACGGGATTCGTATCTGTTCTCTTTATGATCTGTGGTTAAATGCAGTCTTATCATGCGGGTCATACGATTCAACAAAGACAAACTCACCGTTTTTGTTTTCGTTCATTGCGTTTAATCATAACTTCCAAAAAAAAAACCGTAAGATGAATAAGACAGACTTATGCAGTTTTAACGAAAAAAAAGGATATGTATTTAGATTTCAGCAATTCCAAAAAGTCTTTCACCACCGAAGTTTTTATTTAAAAATGTCAGTTTTATGACTTTGACAATTCAAAGCGACAATATGAATAATAAGAAGCAATTTTCCGTTTTTTTGCATCCTCAAGCAAAAAAAATGGTACTAAATATGATAGATTATTTCGAGAATGGAAGAAAAAGTGGAAATTCGTCAACCAGTGTAATCTCACATTTTGGTAACCTCTGTGTTTTTTGAATTGATACATATGGTTAGTGACCTTTGAGCCCGCACGATAAGAGCGCATTTAACTATAATATAAATAATAGAAAAAAAAAACAGGCCATGGTGTCCTTTTCTTGGTAGTTATGAATAACCACATAAGATGGCGCTAAAAAACGATCAGTCGTGAAACGACCAGCATTTATCAAACCAGCACTTGTAAATAAGTCAGGGGCGGAGTTTGTATGAATTAATTATTTCCACAAATAATGAAAATATTTTTTTTTCCATTAAATTCCGAGTGTAATTTGCTTGTAAGTAAAGTCATTAAAGAGGTAATTAATTTTAAAAACATTTCTTATTAATCGTAGAAGAAAAGGTTGACCAGCCGCTAGTCATCTCGGTACACCCTCGGTGGTCTGTAGAATATTTTTGCTACAGTCATGCGGAGGATGAATTCCTACAACGTTTTTGAATAGTTAAAATACCTTAAACGTATCTTTGTTGATGTATTTGTTGCGTTATGGGACAAAGAAACGATCATGGCGACTCGATTTCAATAAAAAATAAATAAATGAGACACTATTATACCAGTGCTGGATTTACAGCGGCGGCAAAATTATACAATATTATTTAAATTCAATAATTTTTATTCTTCGTATTCAATTTTAAACTAAAAATACAATATAGGAGAAAAATTCTTAAGCTATCAATAGGGTGAAATTACAGCATTCAAAATAGGATGTACAGGTACCTTTGGTATTGGCAATGTGTCCTACGTGTCTCTTTCTACTGTCCCACTGACAGTTCTCGTCAGGTCTGCTCTTTGTTGTTTACGATCAATGATTATTTATGAAAAGTGAATAATAATCTTACTGTTATAATTATTTAACTAATACAAAAATATGCCTAGATACACGGACAAACATCTGCATTCTGAAAATATCTAAGTAATGGACTCATTTACATATATTTTTATATTTTACCATTAGGAAGAGCACATCATTTTGAGGCTCTGTGCAAAAAATTAGACGTCAGCGAGACTCCTAAGTCACCTAAAAAAATTATAAACATTAAACATCGCTCCTCTCCGAAAATCGGACGTGACGTCATCGCATATGAAATCTCTTGGTGGCGAATACCGCGCCGATCGGTTTTCGGTTAACGGTTAGATGACTACTTAGCTAGTAACAGTAGGTATTTCGCTTGCTTATATCCTTATTATTTATTATACGTTTTGTGTTATGTTTGTGAAACATTTATAAACAATTTAAACTATTCGACACAATGGACCAGAACCAGAGTGAAAATAAAAATATATATATATATAATTATTGTGCGGTTCCAGAATGTTAAAACATCTAGCAAAACATTTATTTCTATTAATAAGGATGCAAAAAAAACGGAAGCAGTGGCAGAAAAGCATGAAAAGACTCGAAGCATTCACCAACATACTTTGTTGGTGTATTTTTGAGGTTTAATTTTTCTTAAATCAGAAGTACAGAATCGTTATAAATTACCTTATAAAATACGTTGTGAATCCATATTGAGAGGGTTATTGAAAACCACACGCTTGTATTAATCAAAATTTTTTCAAATACGTAGATAATATTGTTCTTAGATATAGCTTGTGGTGTTATTATTAAAATGGTGTTATTTAATAAAATAATGGGTCAGTTCTTCACAAATTACATTTTATTAAATATTGCTTTTTTCCAAAAAAACAGGTAATCTTTTTCAGTAGATGATCAACAAAACTGACGTACCTATCTTGTATGTTTTAAAAGAAATTATTTTATTTGATTTAAAATCCTGATCAGCTTTAACAAATGTCGTTTTTTTCATCAGTGAGTTGCATGTGCATATGAATCTGACGTAAACGCTTGGAACTAATATTACCTGCATCATCAAAATAAGTTTTCCTTGTTCTTTTCAACATTGGTAATTTAATTTCCACTACACATTCATCATAAATAGCATCTGGAGAAGCTCCTATAATTGGGCAGTCTGTAGTTAAAAAAATTCCAATTATTTTTTATTTTTTTTGAAATTCGTTTTTCAAGAATTTAAGTAAGTTTTCAGTATTGTAATATCTAAGTCTCAGCCTACTATTCATAATTTATCTTTTTATTTGCTCCTTCAAGGTGTTCTGGAAGACTATCACTGATCAGCGCTTAATTTTTTTTCTTTCCAAAGACCATAGTAGATATTACCTTTTTAAAGGTCTAAGCTGATGTTAAAGATAACACTGTCTCCGTAGTGGATGGTTCCTCCCTCCTACGATGGAGCCACAATATGAGAAAAGCAATAACATGCTTACAGCCTCCCTCCGAAGCAGGACAATAACACTTAACTTCGTCTATTTTTTCAAACTCTAAAACAGTATAAACAACTTTGTATAGGATTTTGAGTTTAGTTTCTGCTCAGGTGTCATTCCTGCTAATAAAATACATTTATTTATTTCTCTCTCCAAAGTTTTGAGTAATCTATAGCGTTATCTCTGTTACTTTGTCCTCCAGACCAGGAATAGTATAAAACACCTGGAATTTCCCTGCAATCACCTTGAGAGAACATGTATTTATGAAAATATTGACATTCTCAATCTTTCTGACCCGAAAATAGCCAAAAACGATGTGTCACATAGTATAAAATTATAATTTAATATACTCGTGTTTTTGATCAAGAAACTCCATAATCATTAGCAAGTACACTTCTGGAACATTTGAAGAGTCTGCTTTTTTGAAAATTAGGTCCACACATTTTATTTTATTAACACGAAAATTTTGAAAGTAATTCAAAATAAATAAATGTTATGCGAGGCACGTTACAGTCAGACTGAAGCGTAACACATTAACTTTCATATGCGGTGACGTCACAGTCATAGTCTTCGCCCCGCTACGGTATGTTGGATTAGGAGAACGACATATTCTATTGACATGAAATTTTCAGAATCATATTTCTATACTCAGTACTTTGTTTTACGACAGTTAAAAGTGATTTAAAATTTTTAGTAAACGAGTCCATTGTTAACTACTTTACCCACATTGTTTTGGAGTTAGTATATTATATTTTAAGTCCATTTAAACTTATTTTTTCTGTAGCCGTCCCGAAAATAGAGCTTTCGGTAGGATTTATTGAATCGAAAGTGAAACTTTACACAAATCGTACCGAAAGCAACTATTTTCGGGATGTTTTTTTTTACTTTCGGGACGACTCTTTCACTTTCGGAATCATTTTCAATATCTATGTAGGCGACCTAAGCAATGATATTTACGAATTTTTATTATGACATCACTTGTCAAAATAAATTTGTTGATAGTTCAACTGTATTTTCAATTTTCCGATCCGGAAATGGAAATCGACAACGAAAGTGAGAAGGAAATAAATATTTCACATGAAATCAATGAATCTGCTAAGGCATGAGTTGTTGCCTGTAAAATCAAGAGAGGTATGAATGTGGCATAAGGATACCTAGAAAATTCTTCAAGAAACAAACTTGACATAGCCTCCAAACTTCAAAATGGCCGTAACGAAATTAATATCTCGAAAGCTAATAATACTAATTTCAACAAATCCACTTCTCTTAATGAGTATTCCTAATACTATCAATCTAAGTGATTGTTATAATTGTACAATTAATGTTCATAAGTAATATTTTATGGTTGAAATAATACCCTTCTTGGTGTGCGTCATCGATTGTGACGTATATCCGAGTTTTTGGCATGTCGTTTATTTTATTTGAATATTTGAATATTTTGACATAAAGTTAACCTTAAATTTGATAAATAAAATCATCAGGATCGTATTCAGCCTAATTAGAAAATGCTATGCAATTAATAATCGCCAGCTTCTTTTTCTAACTGAAAATACTTGAAAACTTTCAAAATACTTATGGTTTTCCGTGTATCTAGGCATATTTTTGTATTATTTAAATGAATAAATCAATAAGATTAATATTCACTTTTCATAAATAATAATTGACCGTAAACAATAAAGTACAGACCTGTCGAGTACTGTCAGTTCGACAGTAGAAAAAGACGTAAGACACATTGCCGCTACGAAAGTAACACCTTCATAGTATTTTAAATTCTCGATTGATAGGTTGAGCCTGCGCGTAATCTAAACATCAACCAATCAAATTTTTGTCAAAGTCAAAGATTAGGGTTAAGATTTGTAATACATTCAAACGGTTCATTATTGAGATAATTTGATTAGGATTAATTACAGACCTGCCTTTTTTCCATTTCTTCCTACGTAATGTGTAAGAAAGACATTAACAATCGATGACACACACCAAGAAGGGTATTATTCCCACTGTAGTATCTATCCCTATTAATTTTTAATAATTTATCTAATAAACGGCTGCAGACAAAATATTGTACGTAGCAAGTTCCGAAATTGCGCCCACAGCTCGTCTTGGAAACCTGCGAGTCCCGTAAAATCTCAACTTTATTCAAAAGTTCATCCAGAGGAAGCTAAAGATGATGCTGTTAAGTCAGCTTTTCGGGCATTTTTACCTATAAACTTGGTGCATTATATAACCCTACTACAAATACTACTATCCCTGGCTAACCATAACAGAGTAACTCTCAAGTGGGTCCCGGGACACAAGGGTATTGCAGGAAGTGAAAAGGCAGACATCCTAGCAAAGCTAGGGTCTGAAACTGCTTTAACTGGTCCAAAACCAGTATTTGTGATATCAAAATTGCTATACGTGGTTTTATATCTCGGTGGGCTCAAACTAAACGTCAGTCGTACTGGAGACACGTGCGAAAACAGGAATGCAGCAAACTTTAGGTCAAAAAATCCTCGGAGAAGCTAACTAATGAATTAATAAACCTCAGCAGGGGCTAGATAAGGACAGTGGCGGGTTTATCAACCGGTCACTGTACCCTGAGGAAGCAGATGCATACAATCGGCATATATAGGAAGGAACCTACTAGTCGGTTGTGCATGGAAGAGAAGAAAACAGCATCTCATATTAGGGTAAATTCTATAAGAAGTGGTTAAAAATTAACGGTACGCCGTTAAATTTGACAAAGTTTACGCCATTATAAATGTTTTGATCTTTACATAGTGAAGATTATGATTCAAATTTTAACATGTATAGTATCCAATAAAGAGTTTTCCGTTAATACTTTAAAACTTAATATGCATACAGACTAGCAAAAATGGGTTAAAAGATTGCCTTATTTTTAACTGTGCGTTAAAATTTAACATTTGCTTACAGAATTGCACCTATTGACTGTGAAGCATGATCTCATAGGAGATATAAACTCCTAGCACTAGAGCATCCAAGAGAGGATTTCTCCAAGAAGGACCTGGTGAAAAGACTGATAAGGGCTACTGGTCTCTTCATATAAATGGCACAACTGAGAGCACAAACACCCCGAAGGCTGAGGACTCGAAGCCTCTGACCAGTGGGGTCGAATACATCAATCAATCAATAACCTTGATGTGATAGGTAATTGTTTACATATTAGTTTTTTTAAATTTTTTGGTACAGGAAATGATAAATTCATTCGATACCTTACGGTCACTCTGTATAATAACAGTGTACATATTTACGACTGTAATATCTCCTTTGACGTTTCAAACACTTTCATATAATATCTCTGTAGATATTAGTCGAGATCTATCAAAACATCTAATATATACCGTGTCCGAGATTAATTCTTTTTTTGTTTCTGGTAATGCGGCGTTTTAATTGCTTTTAATTAAATGCTACTTTTAATCCAGTCTCGCTAATGACACGAGAGATGTTTATTATTTCACGCCTTAATTAATAAATGAGCTCTGATTAATGGAAGCGTAGGAGATTTTAAAGTGAGATATCGATATTTGCATTTGTACCGAACAAATAGATGATATTTATATAGATTGTCCCAATTTTTAACGTTTCGAAATGTATTATTTACCAGAAGAAACTGATTTGGTACCAAATGACACTTCATTGTCGTTTCTTAACCCTATAAATTTTTTTTGCAATAGAATTGACAATAAAATGTGAATATAGTTATTTTTGTATCTAGTGGTGATAGAGAATTGAATTGAAAATTCATTCGAGACCACCAAAGTAGTTCACGCACGAGATGCAAGCAATATTTTTTTTACAAACCTCAAAATCTATCTTTTAAAAATATTATAAATAAGTAAAATGCCTAATTTATAATAGAAGTGTTGAGTGTTGAGCTGGCTTAATAGTATATTCTTTAACGAGTGCAGAATTATGGCTATTATTCACGCGGATAAAGTTTCCAAAACAAGCGAGCGCAGCGAGTGAGTTTTGGAATCATCCGAGTGAATATTAGCCATTCTACACAAGTAAAAGACTATACTTTCTCCACGACTGAAAAAACCTTCAAATGAGGATCGAACCCTGATCGTCCGCGCCAGAGGCAACAATTTTTATCACTAGGCTATAGAGCATATTTATTTTTAAAACTATTTTCAATCGAAGCCCTTACATTCATAAATTAAATTCATTTCTGGAGGCGTATATATTTTAAATCTTCACTATTGCTACTGTTGTCCATTTTTTTCACTATATAGTACGTGAAATTATGTTTATATAATTATTTTGACGTTTCAAACTACGAGCTGTCAGAAGCGATTAGCGTTATTGGGTGTTTGAGGTTTGAAAAGAGACGATTTGATTTGTTCATTTCAATTCATTTAATCGTGAATTCTGATAATAATAGAATGTGATTGGCTAACGAGAGTGGATTATTTTTCATTATTCACTGGTGTGAGGAATTTATATCGTTATGCAGCTGAATACGGAAAAATAATGGTGCGTAATTATTTAGTCGTGGAGAAAATGTCTTTCTTGATAAAATTTTCACTGTTTCTATGGAAATTGAAATACAAAAGTCTTATTAATTTACATGCAGAGTGCGAAGTATTTCGCGGCACGGTGTCATGGTAACGTAAGAAGACAAACTCAATGAACTAGGCAAGAACAATATAGTCACCTTACTATGGATTCCTGGATACACTGGAATAGAAGGGAATGAAATAGCAGATGAACTAGCAAAAAGGGGGACTGAAATACCTTTCTGGGGGCCCGAACCCTTTTGCGGAATCAGCCCCAATGTAATATTGGAAGAAATAAGTAAAGCCGAGAAAAAGAGAAGATCTGACCATTGGAAAGATCTAGTAGGGCTTATACAATCAAAGACTCTTCTGGGTGACTACAACCTGTTGAGATCAAATGAATGCATAAGTCAAAGTAAAACTGCGCTAAGAGTTTTAACAGGGATCTTAACGGGATATTGTCGCCTGAATGGACACCTGAAAAAGCTCAAAATAGTGGAGGAAGAAAAATGCAGATTTTGTGGCATGGAAAATGAAACCTCCATCCACATACTTTCCAACTGCACAGCACTTCCAGAATCCTAGAGCACAGCACCTGGGAGATTACTGGATATAAGAGGAAGATTCACCTAAGTTGAAGCCTGCAGACATCCTAAAATTCCTCCGGGAAACAGGACTGAAGGAGCTACTAGTTTCTGACACTCTACTCAGAAACTATGTAGAAGTAAGGGGGCACAATAGATCTTTCAGGTCTCAAATACATACATACAACGTAAGAATCCGGAAAAAAGTATCACTTTGCATATTGTTGTCAATGCGCAAACCTTGTCATTGTTTGACGTTTGTAGAAAAAATATTTTATGAAATCTTATAATGAGGAATGATTGTTGAGTCGAAGGAATGTTAATTGTGAATGATATTGGAATAGATCCATTAAAAAGGAACAATTTGAACGTCCGATAAGAGTCAATAAAATCTGTAATAATAAAATCATTAAGATTCTTGACCTTGCGTAGGTGGACCGTGAGAAGAGACGTCGTGAAGCAAGTGCGCGATTTTAAGGTTTAACGATCGGTATTAAATTTGTGACCACGCCTTTTTTTGAAGAGATGGGAACAACTATACCTTTAGTTGAAAAAAGTAACTGATCGACCGCTTCAAGAAAAAGTTGTTTCTTATACCGCATCTAAAACACGAGTTTGACATTCGCAAAACGTCACTTTAAACACTAGTGTTTGAAGTGCGAAAAAGCACATCTAGTTTATTTTTTGTTTCTTAAACGTCACATCAAGTGTATCTTCCCTAATTCACATTTAATATTTCGTGATAATTGGAAATAACATATTTCAAAATGGGATGCAGACGTACCTTTCTTAGCGGCAAAGTGTCTTACGTCTTTTTCCAATGTCCCATTGGCAGTTCTCGTCAGGTTTGTACTTTGTTGTTTACGGTTAATTATTATATATGAAAAGTAAATATTAACCTTATTGTTATATTTATTTAAATAATACGAAAATATTCCTAGATACACGGAAAAACATCAGCATTTTGAAAGTTCGAGATGTGACTCTCCGCACTTTGAACACTAGTGTTGAAAATGACGTTCTGCGAATGTCAAACTCATACTTTAGATGCGGTTTTGGTGACGGACTGACGGAAGTAAAAAAAGTATATTTAATCCACTGACATAGAAGGCAGTATCGGCACCTTCCCCGCTCTGAGAAAACTTTCTAATAAGAGTTGAACTATATGTAAAAGCTCTATGTGAACAATTCTATTGCAAATAACCAGGAAAGTTACACAACTTGAAGGAAAAGTAGTGAAAACCACGTGAGAAGAAATTATGACCAAAACGGTAGTTTCTATCCACAATATTCACATTAATTCATATTTATAGTGCCTAATAAAAACTTAAGAGATGATAAAAGAGACTAGTTCATTGTATCACGTCTTTAGTTAACGAGCTACAGGGCTCTAAAGTATGTGAAATATACAGTGCGACATAAAATTGCCCGTATTCCCCAAACGGTTAACTTGATCAAGATGTAACATTTATATAAAGTAATTGATAAAGTTAATTGGAGCATTTATAAATGTGGAAAGAAATAAATTGTCATATTCCCACAAACAATATACTTATATGTATTTTTCCTAACAAGCGACATTAAGATTTACGGCTCTCCATCAACAGAATCCAGAGTTTAGGACAAGAAGACAAGTGCCTATAATTTCCAAATCCTTCATACAGAATATTGTTCACATAGAAAACAGTTTCACTTTCAAAAAGTTCATGCGCTGCTAAATAGTGATTTCCCTGTTCGAGTAGTATTTTGCGAACTGTTATTTGAAGTTACTTGATATCTATAATTTATGCTGTTTCAAAACAAAATCATATTCAGCTGTGAGAAAAAATAGAGGCTGCATGCAGGTAAGAACCAAAAAACCATGACAGTCACGTGGATAATCCGTATCTTCATGTACATTGGGCGCTGAGTTGCCGTTGAAAATATGGAATCTTGATATTTGTGTCACTCTTTCCCCATTCTTCTTTTCTAGTATCACTGCTCAGTCCTTTTCATCGTGTATTTCTTTCTTCTTCCTCCAACACTTCCCATTTTCTTTTCTTTCGTCCCACACTCCCTTTTTTCTCTTCTTATCTTCTTGTGATTCCTACTAATCCTGCTTCCCCTGTTTCTCACCATATATTATTACATTCTCCCTTTTCCCTGTCTCCTATATTCCTTCTTCTTTTCTTCCCTTCCTGTATTCCTAATCCTCTTGTATTAAATGTATTCAAATCGTTTATTTTTACGTTTTGTCCTTTCTCCTTTATTCACTACCTCCTTGTCTTCCCATACTCCTCTTCCCCGTCCATTAACCTTGGTCCTCCTTCTCTCAAGTAGAAACTGTATTGCAATAGTTAATTTTACGTTCCTTAGAATAACACTTGGATTCTCAACTCTAAATTTGTACATTGTTGGCCGATTACTATCGTACAAACGCGATAGGTATTGAAACACTTTATATCATCTTCATGAATTAATGAGCTTAATAGAAGCCGATTAAAACTACTAAGTAGTATAAAAGCAGACGGTATCAAGGTCATACGAAATCACCGGATGAAATAATCGAAATGATAGACTTAACGTTGAAGAATTTTAATGAAAAGCTGTAGCAATATTTATGTGTGTGTGTAAATTGAGGTGACATTCACTGAGACCTTAAAGATCTATTACGCTCCTTTTCTTTTACCTAGTTCCTTGGGAAAGTCTCAGAGACTTATAGCTACTATAGACCTACTTTCCGAAGAAAGTAAGTGCCCTTCTTCTATCCAGTAATCTTCTAGGTGTTGTGCCCTAGAATTCTGTATTGCTGTGGAATTTGCAAGTATGAGGATGGAGGTTTCTTCTTCCATACCACAGAATCTACATTCTTATTTCTCCACTATTTTGAGTTATTTCAGGTGACAATGTCCCGTCAGCGTCCCTGTTGAAACTCTCAGTGCAGTTTCAGTCTGACATTCTTTTAATCACAATACGTTGTAGTTTCCCAGGAGTATATTTGGTTGTCTAGGCCATGCTAGGTCTTTTCAATGGTCAAATTGTCTCTTTCCTTCAGTTTTGCCTATTTCTTACAAAATGATATCGCAAATGAGTTCCGGTCCCCAAAAGGGTGTTTCAGTCTTTGCTAGTTCATCTGCTATTTAATTTCGTTCTTTTTTCTTCTAATTGCATTGAAAGTAAATACGAAAGTGAATAGTGATGAATTAAAAACAAGGAAATAACTAGCATTTTAGACAATCTGCCGAGAAATGGCTATTTGTGTATCAAGAGCAGAAAGTACTACTTTGGCAGACGAGACAGAAGGACTTTCTGCTCGAAATACACACATGATTTTTCCTACGATCACACCAAAATAAAATTAATTTGTACTTAGCAGTTTCCAGATTGCAGTTTCGTGTACCCATGTTCACAGGCAACACTTTTTTCATTAATGTCAGATATTTTTCAGTCAAGAAAACCTTGTTGTATTCTGCGTAAAAATTAAATTTTTAAAATTGCGAAGCGCTTTCGGCTATTAAGTCATCTTCAGTGCGATACCTGCAAGTAAGTAATAAAAGTTGGAAATATGTAAAATAAGAAATAAGTAAAGAACTACTTACTCGTCAGGTATGTGATAGTTACAAGAAACCTAATTAAAGGTCGACAACACATTAACGTCACAAAAATGAAATTTCTTAAAATTACATTAATTTAAAATAATCCCCTGATTGGGGTAAACTGTCTTTGAATTTTGAACATTTTTAGTTTAAATTTTAATATCTTCAACTACTACACGAACACGTGTTAGTAGAACGGAAATTGAAGTGACACTACTTTAATTTGAAATAAACAAATGACAAATGACAATCTAAGTGAACACAGAACTCAAGTTATCCATCATGAGTATAAAAATAACATTGTTATAATTTTGTGTAAATGTAAATATGAAAGAACTCATTTAAATTTGCAAAAATTGTTGTAAATAAAGTAATTCGGTAATGTCCCAAAACAAATATGTGAATTTCCTATATAAAATTGTAAATAAATAAATTTGATATTAAGCTCTAATGAGAACCCATCAAATTATAAGATGCTGAAAAAGATTGAGGGTCTAATGAGAACCCATTACTAAATCTAATTTAAAATAGAAAATTTACTCATAGGTCAAGAGAGATTCCAAAAGCAAATAAATTAATTTAAAAATTATAAAATAGGTATTTGTGTAAATCAATGAAAGTAATTATCTGAGAATAATTCCAAATAAAAAATTTTAATGAATAAACATAACAGTCTGGTAGTCTCTAAGACAAAAAACAAATCATCTAAACAGAGAAAACGGATTTGATTGAAGTCTAATGAGAACTCATTATTCAAATCTAATTCCAAAAACAAATAAGATTATGGGTCTAATGAGAACCCGTTACCAAATCTAATTCAAAATAGATAACCAATCAATAGTCAGAAGAAACTCCAAACACAATAACCATTCAAATAATGGAGCATGTAAAAACAAATTCCAGAAATTATTAACAACAAAAATATATTTAAATCTAAAGAAAAAAATTTCTTAAGTAACTAATAGTCAAATTATGTATCAAATAATATCCCAAAAACCAATGTGAGTCATTTTCATTGAGAAAGATCTGATTTAGAGTTTAATGAGAACCCATTACTCAAATCACCTACTAGCCAGAAAAAGATTAAGGGTCTAATGAGAACCCATTACTAAATCTAATTCAAAAAACAACTCAAACAAGAGTCCAGAAATATCTTAAATAAACAAATAACTAATCATGAATTTGTAATTTAAAAGAATATGGAAACATTTTAAATTAAAGATCATTAACTGAACTATATGGTATCAGTCCGATAATGTGGATAAATATGAATATCATCATGGAGAGATTTTTTAGGGATATACTATTTAATCTTTTAAACGTCTATGCAAAGGAACATAAGATCTATTTAATTGTACTTGATTATTCAAACAAAAGTTATTGTTTTGCAATTCTTTATTAATTTGTGAATCTTCAAGAAAATCCAACCTGTTAAAATTTTTAGAATTAACTTCTTTTAAAATTAGTGAATTACGATTAGGACTGAAATTATGCTTATTAAATTTTAAATGATGACCAAAAGCTGAATTCTCACATCTACTAGATATTTTTCTAGATATTTTTCAGATTTCCCATTAAATTATTACTGAAAATACTGTTGGATGTTTTAACATATATTAAAAAATCAACTGAAATATTTTATTCTACAGTTTATATTAACATAACTACTAGCTCTCTTTTATCTATAAATAGAATTAGGCGTGCGCTAAAGTTACTTTCTGCTTAAGAGCGCCAATAATGTCAAATTATGACAGCTCACGCAAAACATCAACTTTGCGGTTAGATTTGAGTGTGCAAAAGCCTACTTTGGGTAGTGATCGTAGGAAAAATTCTTTATCTCAATCCGCTTAAAAGTGTAGCTTTTCCAATGAAAAAAATTACTTTTACGTGTTATCGAATCCTTTTAATTGATGTTACATATTTTCTTAACGGGATAACTCAGTTCTTGGTATCTAGCTTTTATTCTTAGTCATAAATTGGATAGATCAGCTTTTTTGGCCCGTCCTAATAAATATACAGGGTGTTTCTAAATTCATGCGACAAAATTCAGGAGGTGATTGTTCGTATGATATTAAGATTGGTCTTTTCTATAACAAAATTTCATTACCCTCAAAAGATGGTGACTAGAATTGAGTTTCTATATTTTTATTTTCTAAAATTTTAGTGGAGCTAGACACTTGAAATTCTGTTGTTTTCGTGTACTCATAAAGGACCAACCAAGGGTATTTCTCCAATATTTCTGTTACATTCTACTTGGGTAAAGCTAGCAACCCTCACTTCATTTGATATCAAAACTTTTTCCTAGGTTTTTCCGAGAAGTTTTATGCTTTTATTTATTTTATTTTAATTATTTACATTGAAAATATAAATATCCGTGGTTAGTCTTTTGCGAGTGCACGAAAATTATAGAATTTCAAGCTTCTAGCTGTACTGAAATTTTAGAAAAAGAAATATAAAAAAGGTAGAACGTGTCGCGGGACACACGGTAGGAACTTTAGTTCCTTGTAAGCAAAAATTATGTAATACATATGACGTTATAGATAAACAATTTGCATATTCCTCAGTGGTCGAGTAGTAAGCAAACCAGACTCTCACGCGGGTTCGATTCCCCGTGAAGAAGTTTTTTTTATTGTTGATTTTATTTTTGAATAATTATTCTGCTTGATATTAATAACGACAACAGGTAGACGTTTGAAATATTTAGCAGAATATTCATTATTATAGATAATGGTACGGTACACTTCATGAGGAAGTCCGACTGGCAACATCTACTTATAACAGCATCGTATATTCAAAAAGGGAAACCGTCGCATTATACAAATTGGACATTCAAGAACTGTACGTTTACCACAAAAAATTAGTGGAACATAAAATTAAATTGTTAAACTTTCAATTTGAAGTTATATTACAGTTTATAGAAATTTTTATTTTCTAGATTTTTTCTTAAGTGTGTCGTAGAAAAAATATGCTGTTTGACTCGTGTGGATTGTCCATATCGCACTTGAACGATTGAGCACTCCGCCTACGGCGTCGTGCTCAAACTTCGTCCTCGTGCGATATGGCCATCATATCCACGCACAAACTACTATTTTTATCAAAATATGCCCTTTTACATTTAAAAACAACCTGCCAAATGTCAAATCAATTTATCCATCCATTTCAAAGTTATCGAATTAGAACATTCAAGTTTTCAAAATTTCAACACCCTGTATTTCGAAAAGTAATAAATGTGCTAGACCCCTTAATCCTCATATCATGTGGTTCAATTTTACGAGAGGAATCTACATGCAAACGTTGTAATTACTCTTAACGTTCGAGAAGCTTATACCATTTTTTGCGCGATCGTATTGAAATAAATTCCGAATAAAACAATTTGAATTTCTTCGAAATGAACGAAATGTCAAAAGTGACATTTATACTTCTCGATCAGTTTAAAATATATTTTGCATTTTGGTGAAATTGTTTTTATGCTATTTATTACTTTTCGACGTCTGAACGGTAAGTAAATCACTTACCGACGTGTTAAACTTAGAAACCAGTAAACACCGATGACAACCGATGCTGTAAATAAACAAAAAAGATCAATAGCGCAAAAAAATTATGGAAATAATAGTAAAAATTTATCCGAACTAATTCAAGTGGATCACCAGCACTGCGAATACCAGCTTTGCATAGAATTTTAATGTAGCATCGGTGGTTTAGTGGTAGAATGCTCGCCTTCCACGCGGGCGGCCCGGGTTCGATTCCCGGCCGAAGCATATGAATCGCTGCTTCGTAAACGAGAGAGAGACTCAGGAGAGAGCACAAGCACGCAAGCAAGGCACATAACGAAGCAACGGTCAGATCAGCATAACCTGACGTAAAGAACTAAAGTTCCAAATATTCAATTTCAGTCACCACCCTTTAGGGGTATTGAAATTTTGTTATAGAAAGGACCCATCTTAATTTCATACAAGCAATTACCTCCTGAATTTTAAATATTTTAGAAATTTCGAAATACCCTGTATTTTGGTGCCTAATTTAAAAATAAACAGATAATAGGAAATTTATTCACTTCTTTTCGTGTATAAATACGTTACATACAAGTAAATCCTCTCATAATTGCCAGGATATTTTTTGTTCATTTCACCAGTTCTCGGAACGCCGATCACCATCAATGGAGTAATTTTCTTATAATTTTTAGTAAAGGTATATCATTACTTTCAAGTATACCAAAATACGTACCTACATACGTATAGAGGTATATCGTTATCATTAGACAGTGGCGATTGAGTACACGTCGGAGAAGTTGCAGCAGCTACGTGAGGGCGTTGGATCCTGAGTCTTCGGTATTTCGCTGGAGGCTACCGTATATTTTTTTTACTCTTTCTTTAAAAGAATTCTTCAATGAAGAAGACTCGTGATACTATATATTTGGTGTTTATGTTAATAATACGTACTGGAAGTTAATGGATGTTTCGTTTTAAAGGACCAGGAAAAACGATTTTACAGTTTTTTTTTTAAATCGGACTTCGCTAGATATAATTATTAGGTCTCTCTAGTAGTCTGTGTTTAAGAAATTGCTTCAAAACATGACGATTTTGTGGTAGACACTGGTAAAATTGTTCTAGTTTGAGCTTTTAATAATTGGGGAACTATTGAAGATAATACAAATCTCAGTCTTAAAGAGGAAGAAATTTTATATAAAAACAGTCCAAAAAGTTGTGGCAAGAATCAACAGGGTTTTAAACTAGAGTATAAATGTTTAATTTTCTACTCAACTCTGTTTACACTACCACTACATCAACACCAACTACTAACACTTTACACTATCTCACGCGTTTCGATATCCAAGTTTAACATTAGTTAAAATATAATGAAGAATTAAACAAATTAAACCATTTTTCCACCTTCTCGCATTTATCAGCTTCGTGGTTGTGGCCGCTGAAGTTTGGGCAAGTGTAAAGCCTGGCTTTACATTCAGTGGAAAAGTGACCAATTTCTGTAAGTGTGTACAGTATTTGGGAACTGGAGAAGACTTTCATCTGTAATTAGGGCAATAAAGGAATACTCACTTGGAGAAAGTCGAGTGGAAAGAGGTTTCAAAGTCGGTAACAGCTCTGATTAAGGAGGTAGGTGAATTGGTAGCTTTGGAGATGACACTCCAGCACTTTTTGAATTTGATGCCGAGTGACTGAAGAAGCTCAGTCATTTCGGGGTCTTGAATGGATTTGTCGACGTTTTGGACAATAAAGGAGAAGCTTGGGGATTGTTGGCGGGCAAGCTGGTTAGTTTTGGGAGGTGAAGTGTGATTGAGGTTGTTACCTGTAGCACTCTGGACTTTGTTCTAGGAGGTTTTCGCCTCGAAAGATTTGGCTACCTTTAGAATGGCAGTGCAATTGGGGTTGTCCTTTAAATATTGAATTTGGCCTCGTTGGTATGCAAGAGAATGTAGAGCTCCTTCTAGGAGCAATATTTGGTTGGGAGGTTGCTGGGATTGAGGGTTTGGATTGATGGTTTTGAATGTGTGGGTGTTGTGGAAGGATTTGGAACCATCGTGAGAAGAAGCTATGTTGACTACTCGATTTGAGGGAGCACTTTGAGTTCAGGCAGGAGGATTCTCAGATGCCTGTGCATAGGAGGTTACAGTAGGCTGAGGAGGTAGAGTTGAGCGAATGAATGGATTGACAGAAGTTTCCATCGTTTGGGGGGTATTTCGTGGGGAAAGTGAGTGTGGAATGTAGTGTAGTGAATTAGTAAAATTCAAATATCTCGAAAATCGTTAATATTTTGAAGATCAAAGAGGTATAGCTTTTTTCTACAGAAATGATGGGGCTATCCAAATTGAATGAGTAAGTTCTAAAATAATGAGCGATACAAAATTTGTAGCTGATATCATCTAATTCATATGGCGCATGTGGCGACATCTACGAGTTAACTCAAATCCTCTCACACATTCTTGTTTACCCTTACAAAAACTAGTTCATACCCAATTTTCAAGTCATGATGTAGAAAAGTAGCTGATCTATTAACCAAAATCTATTCTATTTTTTTCGCTTTAACATCCTGTACCTCAGTAAGGAGCAGATTAAGACCCATTATTGTTAATGAAAATATTATTATTTTGGCCTTATGAACGTAGATTTACAATTTGGCCCATTACTTATGAATCTCCCTGTATAGGAAATTAGGTACAGAACAAAATATTATTTTTACAGGAGTATAGAAATATTCGGTATTTCTTACAAATATTTAAGGAAAAATACACTTTTAATGAATTACCGTAGAAATTTTTCCAATGTTTCACCAAATCATCTCCGTGTTAAGAATTTTCTTTCGCGGAACTATTTGTGCGATATCTGGAAATAAAGAGTCCGATACGAAGATGGCATAAAATCTACAAGTATGGCGGAAATCAGACATACTTTTTTTCTTTTCTTATTTAATCGAAACAACATCTCAGTAAAGAGTTTGTCAACCCGGTAAAGGCAGCGACATCGATCAGCTTCTGCTCGAAGTCGTCTTCTTTAATTTACAATGTCAATTGCTTAGCTCTCTTCTAATCGAGAAATTCCTTTTTACGTTCTCTTTAAATCATTACCGAGGCCGTGATTCCGCGTAATTAGTCAGAGTATGTGTGTGTGTGTGTGTGTTTGTTTGTACCGTTCGTCAACAAACAGAAGATCCTATATAATGATAAAGAACAAAATGAAGAGGAAAACAATTTTTATTTACAGCTGAAACCTATATGGAATATTTTTACCTTATTTAATTTGATCCCCTATTTTCTAGTGAAACTTTTCGTGAAATTTTTCAAAAAAATTTATAGAAGATGATTTGTGAGAGATTAGAAATAGTAATAAAATGGAAATACTTAAAAAATGAGGTTAGAATGATTGTAGGAACACGAAACGTTGAATTTGAAGATTGACTACGTTATTATACACAAAGAAGCAGATCTGGTGACTGGGCACTGCACCCTGAGGAAGCATCTGCACAGGATGGGCAAAGTTGGTGAGCCTATGTACTATGTACTACTCACAAACTCTGCTTCTGTGAGAACCTACAAGGACTCAGACGGAAGTACTTTGGAGAGGAAACAATACAAATATCACAACTACTGAAGATTCATCCAGTTAAACTGGTGGACTTTATAGAAGACACGAAGCTTCTGGAATGGTAGTAGGTAGATAACATGGGTAATGGTACAAAGATTCAGTTCAAGTTCCTGGCCCGTTGAGCCCAACCCAAACTTATGAATGAATGAAAAAATGTGATTTAAATTTCAAACTGATACCTACATATTTATTATGTATGTTGTGGTTCTTAATAGACAAATAAAATGGATGCTAATAAATATATAAAGATTCACTTCAACGACAAAAACATCTGTCATTCTAACCTAACTAACTCCCCTCTCTGGTCTCTACCTAATAGTAACTAGTTACTACATGTATGTATGTACAATGTATGTCTTACGAAAAAATGGACCAGTGAAGTCAAGGCCAGGGTTGTCTCTGGGCTGGGTTCCTCAAAACCCAACAAAAAGTATTCAACAAAGGGGTGCCAGACGAATTGTACCTAGAAGTAGTCAAAATTATAAAACCAACAATGCTCACCAAAATGTCAATTGAAAATTGAGGCCAATTTATCCCAAAATAATGACAAAAAGTGGAATTAAAGATGAAGATAATATCTTCTGTATGCTCCTTGTGGTATATTATTCATTCTTTTTTTAATTTCTTGGGAAATTAAACCACAATATTTTTAAATTCTTTATTTCAACGTTTCGGTAGCGTTCCATTCCATACTGTCATGCATACATCCCAGATATTTTTCAACACACCTACCTTTTATTACCAATTAAATCAAATAGAAGAGAGAATGTGCGCGGAAGAGACTCTCGGCGCTGTGATTTCGAGGGGAGGGCATTGTTGAGTATAGCGGTGAGAGCACAGATTATAATATGTGGCTAGAGGTTGAACAGTACCTGTGTGTCGGTATTTTCTTTTTCGTTAGCTTGTTGATCATTTGCCGAGAATCGTTGATCAAGTTTGGGATTCAATAACTCGGGATTTAGTGGTCCGGATTGAACGTTCAAAACGCCAAAAGTTGTGTTTTCCCAAGTTCTTCAAGTGGGTTTTTTCAGATTTTGAAACAATTTTCATTTATAGTTGAAACCCATATGGAATATTTTCAACTTTTTTAGTTTGATATACAAAATAAGTCCACCTGAAACAATTTTCAAAATCTAACTGTCTATATTCTATTAACGAAAGAAATAAGGCACAAATTGTATAAGAAGTACTATCATTATTCTTAGACTCTCAATCATCTCAAGTTTTTGGTCCGATAATGCAGCTAAAAGTTGGAAAAAAAAGTCTGGTGTATGCGAATGAAAATCAGTGGCTTTGCTTCTTACTTTTATCCTACTGGAACATAATAACCTGTAATTTAGCCATTACCGAATTTTCTACGCTCATTGTTATTGAGGGGTTAACTTGCAAAATAAAAACTAAATCTCTTATACCTAAATTTTTTTTATTTCACATTGAAATCACCGAAAAATACACCGTCAATGGTACTCAAAATATAAAAATTATATGCTTTCAGCTAGGACGTCAAACAATAAGTAAGAAAAGTTCACCTCGAGGAATTTTTGGTGTATAATCAAATTATTAGTAATTTGTCGGTTTTGTTGTTTTTCACTTTAACGTAAATTTCGGTATTGCACAAGCTGCGGGCCCCGGTTACTGGAATAAATTACCGAAAATATGTAGCTCGAAAAAAGTTTTTCATTTTTACTTAATGGTACCTGCACTTCTCTATTTCATGTAAGGCAAAAAGGAAGAAAGGATATCGACGGTCACGTAAGCCTTCGGGTTGTTATTTATATTTTTTGTGGACCAATTATTTAGGGCGCACAGAAGTTTGCGAAAAAAATGCCGTTCGGTCCATAATAGTTGTGTACAATTTCATTCGCTACGTCCGAATAAGATAAGACCAAAAAATCGCGAATAGAAGAAAATTCAAACCGAAATTTATTCAACTATACAGGGAATTTCCAGAGAAATCTGTAATATTGTTTTGGCGTCTTGTCATTCAAGGGAAAGCTCTACAACCTTGAAAACAAATACAACGGGAATTAGGAAGCAAATACAAGGAAAGAAAAAAGCTTGGAAAATAGTTATTTACGTAACTAGTTATGAAAAGAGCGATATTGTTCAACAAGCGTAAAATTTGCCAAAACGAGCGGTAGCGAGTTCTGCAAAATTACGCGAGTTGAACAATGCCGCTCTCTTCATAACGTGTTTACGTACAACGTTTTATCTAATTATTTTGAAAACATCCTGGAACCTGGAACCTGCACTTCACTAATTTCATTTCTAGTAGACTATCATATCTTTGGAATGTCATAAAATAATATATTTATTTAACATTTTACCAGAGATGTGATCTACTATGAATGGACCTTAAGAAAATTTGACAACAAAGTGTTGTAGTCTTAAACTTCAAAATATTATTGATTGTCTAGTTGTCATATTTTTTCGTTGTGTCAGATAGGAACGCTACCGAAACGTCGAAATAAAAAATAAAAAACATTATTGTGGTTTCATTCCCAAAAAATAAGAGAAAAAATAATAAATTATTCTTTGAAACTCATGTAGTATCTCTATGTTGAATTTTAAACAGTTACGTAAAGTCTTTACATAACTACTTTTCATAACTGATATATGAAGGTTATGAAAAATGTGACGTTACCTAACGTCAATGAGTGACTTAAAGTGACTTAAAGTTACTTTTCATAGTAGTTGTAGAAAAAAACAAATATAACCTCAGGAATCAAGGACACAGTAGGAGTGATGGTAACAAAAGAAGAAGAAATGATGGAATGATGGAAATAGTACACTGAAGGGAATAAAACATGTAATACAACAGAAATTTTACCTATTCAAGAAGGAGTAGAAGAAGAAATATCCAAAACGGAACTGGAGAAGGCTTCAAAATCATTGGAAAATGAAAAAGCCCCAGGGCATGATAAGATAACGTCTGAGATGATGGAAAAAATAGGTGAACATGAAAAGGAAGGAGTATGGGAGAAAGAGGAGAAACGGGAGGATTGCGAAATGGGTGTATTATTACCAATTCTTGAGAAAGGAGATACCATGTAGAAATTATAGAGGAATAACACAACTAAGTACCGCATTGAAGTTTAATGAACAAATATTAAACCAGAGATGGGTGAAACAAGTAGAACAAACACTAGTAGAATCGCAATGTGGATTCCGAAAAGGACGTTGCATCCAATATTATATTTTAACATTGAAACAATTGTTGTCCTCTAATTCTGTTGGCGTTTGGCATTGTCTAAATAATTTTTGTGTTGTTTCTGAAAAAATGTCATCGCCTAACAAAAAACCAGTTATCAAGAGTCGGGCATGTGAAATAATTTTTAAAGTGTTCAATTATTTTCTAAGTGTCAAATGTGAGGAAACCTGCTGAGTACGACTTTGATCAAATCACTTCCGCGGAAAGGCCAAAGCGTTGCCGACTTGTAGTAGATATAGAGCGGAAATATAGGGAAAATGAAACATACACAATAGTAATTTAGTTGGGAGAGTCTAGGCCTTCGCGATCGCTTACTATCACGTTTGACGCTTGCAGTATGTCAGCTATCACAATATGTAACGAATCCAAATAATAGAATGCGCAAAAGTAGAAAATTGTTATATTCCAGTAAATAAAGGAAAAAAGTTAACATTAATGACGCCCTATTTTCATCTTCCGGCTGGAAGTCGCATTTGGTACCTCATTAAACATGAGACAAAGTTCTGCATGAAAACGCGTGCGAGGGCGGAGAAAATGGCCCAAAAAGACCAGAAAAATAGGTTTTCAGGTAATATCTCCTAAAATATGGCAGTTAGAGATTTTTGATTCGGATAAAAATTAAAGTTCAGTTAATTTTCTACAAAAATGGTTTCCATGATTTTTCTCTAAAGTTTGACCGGTTTCGAGAAAAACGGCACCAAGCGCACCTGGAATAATGAGCTTCTGTGCTGTATGCCGGAGAGCACAGTCCGTATATTTACACATCAGCGGGGGGACAAATTATTCAATAACTTTGTGAAAAATGCATATTTTTTCATGATTCAAAGTTTATGTGAAAGAGGAATTCTGCTGCTATCATACCCTGTGAATTGAGTCACGCTTGACTCTTTTGGCCATAACGGAACACGGGTCAAACTTTCTGCTCTCGGGCAATTTTGACCTCGCCAGGAATTTGTTCCTATTTTTTTTGTATTGCACTAATTTACTCAAAATTTTCTTGATTATGTGTCCTCATAAGGTCCTTTGTCATCCCTGAAATTTGTATACCCTAATTTTTTTAAATTTTCATTTAATCGTTGTTTATTGAATCCCAAATTTTTGCTGTTTTTGGATCGCGGAGAAATTTTGTGAACAACCATCAATTAAAAATGTATACATGATCCGATTGGTCTCTATGATACATCATTTGAAAGCTAAGAATGTCTACTTTTCGATTGTGCAATTAGGTACTTTTTTTGACGAAGTCGTCCATTTTCCAATAAAATTGGAAAACGCTGGCTCAAGGGAAAAACGCATTTTTTTGGTGGTTTTTTTCTCCCTGCTCCTTATTTCTAACATTTTAACACCTCAACTGGTGTAACGGGGGAATTCCCACCTTTCCATCGATGTATATAAGTCATACCTTCGATACCTTTGATACCCCGGAGAAAAATCAGCATATCTAAATTTATACGCTATAATTTATTACTTTCGTTCCTCCGTCGTTCGCCGCGCGTGTGCTCTACGTGGCGCTCGTGTCTTTTGATCATCTATTTGTGGTTCGTGTGAGTCACGCCAGTGTTCGAATTATAAAGACAGCGATAATATGTTATCCCAAGAGGTAAAATTAGAGGAAACTGTAGACTCAGAAGAAGTTGTTGACGGGGTAGAGCTAGAGGGAGCTCTAGACCCAGAAGAAGTTCTTGACCAAGAATCAAATGATGACTGGTGACGAACAGATTTAAGTCATAATTGCAATGTATTTTTATATACTTTTTTCATCAATTCACGGACTATTAACCCGCGAATCTCTTGTACTTTTGTTAAAAATTTTCTATGTAATATTTTAGTCTATAATGTATTATTCTTGTATCATTATATTGGGTCCTCCCGTTGATAAATAAATTAATAAATAAATAAATAAAAAAACATATTATTCTTTGATAAATGAAACATGAAGAACGTTTATAGCTTGTTATTCCAAAAACCTCAATCAGTCTGGTTGCAAAAAAATTTGCAAAAATTTGCGGAGAATCTGCAAGAAATTGTTGCTGAGTATTATGGGTAAATATTCTTCACTCTTGGGGAATTTTCAGGTTTTCCTCACCAAAAACCTAATGAACTTCAGTATTTTGCCACATGTGCAAAGCTGATTGTTGCTAGATTCAGGTCCACTGGTGAGGTCCATCTCGCTAGAATTAATCTTATAGCCCGTTTTTCTAATAAGTATATCTTGAGGCCTCATCTGAGAGGAAAACAAGACCCTCGGAAACATAAATATCCATCAAAAGTGTCTGGTTACAGGGTTTCTCATTTATGGCACCGAGGATTTTCCCAATCTGTAAAATGTGGTGGCGCCATCTACAATTTGTTTCCACAATCCAAAACATTGAAAATAATGGATTTCCAACACCCCCAGCTGAAATTTTGTACAAAACTTGCATATTTCACAAGTCTCAAAATTTCCGGTATTTCAACCCGATTTTTTTGCAGAAAATATTAATGTTGCGAAAAAAATCATAAGGACCATTTTTGTAGAAATTGACCTGAACTTCAATTTTCATCTGAATCGAAAATCTTTTGGAGATATTGGCTGAAAACCTATTTTCCTGGTCTTTTGGGGCCATTTTCTCCGCCCTCGCACGCGTTTTCATGCAGAACTTTGTCTCATGTTTAATGAGGTACCAAATGCAACTTCCAACCAGAAGATGGAAACAGGGCGTCATTAATGTTAACTTTGCCTTTTTTCTTCCTTCATTTACTGGTCTGTTAGTACTTACTCAATAATTAAGTAAATTGTTAAAAAATATGTTAAACTAGTTATTTTGGCAACGTAATAATTAATTCAAGAAAGAACTAACCGGCTAATGACGAGTCGGACACGAGCACGAAGGCTTGAGTACTATTATCTATAAGAACATACATAGATACAAGTGGAGCTAATATAATTTATTTAGCTGATCGATTTTCCTTGTGATTCATGTTTATGGCTTCGATTGGTATATAACAAAATTTAAGAAAAACCATTGGCCGCATGGCGATTCGAACTCGCGATTTACTGTCTCCTGAAGGAGCGCTTTAACCAAATAGGTCCAATATAATAATATAATATAAATATTTAAAATAAGAATTGAATTCCCTTGATCTTGTTTGAACAAAACGTTCTAAAATTTCATAATTATATGAATATAAATAGAGAAGGTTATTGTCAAGTTCGAGCGTGGTGCAAGACAACAACAATTATATGTTTATTTGTTTTGCTTGAACTTGACCGGTTATATATACTTTTCTCTTATTTTTTTTGGGAATCAAACCACAATAATGTTTTTTATTTTTTATTTCGACGTTTTGGTAGCGTTCCAGTTACCGTTGTCAAGATTAACTTTGATTCCCAAAAAAAAAGAGAAAAAAGAATAAGTAATGCCACAAGGAACTTACAGAAAATATATAAATATACTTTTATAAAGATAAAACTCGATACAGACTTCTTGAAGAAGACTATTATACATAGTTGAATAGTCACCCACTGGTAATTGATTAACCATTACGTATAAGTATGCTATACGGCTAGGTACTTATGCATAGTATTAGTTTAGTATTTATTTCATTCTGTTTTCAATATTTTTTGTTATAGTGGCAACAGAAATACATCATCAATGAAAATTTCAACATTCCAACTCTAACGGTTCATGTGATACAGCTTGTTGAAAAAATGGACAGCGAAGCCTTTTAGTAATAGGGTTCGTTTTTTACCATATGGGTACGAAACCCTAAAAATGAATAAGTAAAAAAACCACTAGTGCAATTGTCACTATAAAAGTTGCAGGTAGCTTTTGCTGCTGTCAAATTGACAATTACACTTTTTCGTAATATGCGTTTAACTTTTGAGTTATCTTGAACCAAACGACGTTTTATAATTGACATAAACATTAGTAAGTTATGAGTAAAATTCGAAGATATTCATAAATTGGTTATGGGGAGTGATCAAAGTGTTTAAAATAATTAAGTACATTTTGGTTTTTGGTCACGCGATGAGAACGGGCCTTGCACGCTCGAACAAATTTTGCCACTCGACTCATTTTTTTGGCCTCCTGATAATTTTTACTATTTTCGTGGTAGATATAGAATAATATTTTTTTCAACGAGATGAATGATCCTTTTGAAGTTTTTTTACTGTTATAAGAATGAATCAACTATTTTATTGAAATAAAAAAGAAAAAAAAATGGATTGTTGGAATCGTTTCAAGTTAGTAGCGAAGAGGTTGGTTTTTCACGATTTTTCTAAATTTTAATAAGACGCTATCATGCAATAATGTTTTAACCGATACTAACATTATTTACAAAAAAGTATAAAAGAATCTTTTTTCTACGACCACTATCGAAAGCAACTGCAAAGTTGATGTTTTCCGCGAGCTGTCATAATTTGACATTATTGGCACTCTTAAGCAGAAAGTAACTTTGGCGCACGCCCTGATTTAATTTAGAGATAAAAGAGTGCTAGTAATTATTTTACCCTAGAATAAAATATTTTAGTTGATTTTCTAATATGTTAAAAAACATCCAACAGTATTTTCCGTAATAATTTAATGAGAAATACAAGAATGTAAAAAAAAATCTGACATTAATGCAATAAGTGTTGCCTACGTATATAGGTACACGAAACTTCAATCTGGAAACTGCTAAGTACAAATTAATTTTATCTTGGTATGATCGTTGAAAAAATCTTGTGTGTATTTCGACAGAAAGTTGTTTGGTAGTCTCGACAGATTGCAACTTTCTGTCTTGACTGCCAAAGTACCACTTTCTGCTCTTGATAGACAAATAGCTATTTATGTTATAAGCAGTACAGTACAAGCGAAAAAAAGGGGCTATGATATTAGAGTCCAGTTTACTATTGTTTTGAATGATCTACAGCAAATTGAACCAGCAAAAACTCAACCATAGGAGTGGATTTACCATGATATTTACATTACATGCTTTTGTCGCAAAGATATTGAAATGAGATAAATATGTAGCTTCTTGCTTGTCTTCATTTAATAGTAGTGTGCTACGGGAGTATTGCCTGTAGCTTCTTCTATAAGAAGCTTCTTGAAAATAAGTTATTTCTCTCTAGGGAGTGGAAGTATTATCAGTCAAAATTCACAACTCCCCCTGTATATTTTCCATTAACGTATGAGAGCCGACAATTTTAATGGCCATTTGGCATTCCCCATAGGAGTCTCTATACGAAGGCAAAAACAATATAGGAATAGAAGGAAATGGAATACTGAAATATCCTTTTGGGGGCCTGAACCCTGAGTATTGGAAGAAATACGTAAAGCCGAGGAAAAGAGAAGATCTGATCATTGGAAAGACCTAGTAGGGCTAAGAGAATCAAAGATCTTTCTGGGAGACTACAACCTGTTGAGATCAAATGAATACATAAGTCAAAGTAAAACTGCGCTAAGGGTTTTAACAGGAATCCTAACGGGACATTGTCACCTGAATGGGAACCTGGAAAAAACCTCAAAATAGTGGAGGAGGAAAAATGTTGATTTTGTGGCATGAAAGAAGAAACCTCTATCCACATACTTTCGAAATGCGCAGCATTTCAGAATCCTAGGGCACAGCACCTGGAGATTAGTGGATGGAAGAGGAATAGTTACCTAAAGGAGCCACTAGTTTCTGAGATTCTCCTCCTCCGAAACTAAGTGAGGGGACACAACAGACTAGAATCTGGACGATTTAAACAGGCAGACAAGGAAATAGCAGCAGCTACTATTCTGGATATGGAGGGAGCATTCAATAATGCCTCTCCAATATCTATAACAAGATGTATGTATGGAAAAGGGGTCAAACCCATCATCTGTGGGTAGCTTGCAGCTAATCTAAGGAATAAGATAATCACATCCACCATAGGAGAGAGAACGATCACAGTGGGGGTGGAAGAGGGTTGTCCTCAAGGAGGTGTTTTATCGCTTTAAGAAAAACCGAAAGCTACGCAAGGGGAGCGTCCTAATTCCAAATAGAGATGAATGGGTCCTCCGTAAGGATGAACTATTAGAGAAGACAGCTGTTGGTACACAGACGGCTCAAAAACACCCTCAGGCTCTGGTGCAGGTGTATGCGGGCGCAGACCTAGGACAGAAATTTCAACCTCTCTAGGATCATATGCAACCGTATTTCAGGCAAAAATTTACGCCATTGTTTCATGTGTGGAGAGAGTGGAGCAAGCTAATCAGATACATATAACAATAAAAATTTTCTATTTGCTAAAACTAATACCCACAATTGGCATCGCAATAAGTTTTGCCAAACAAACACTAAATACCTGGACAGCAAGAAGAGCTTTAGGCTTCTGGCATAATTTACGGATTGGTTCATTCAAAGGCTTTTATACATCCTTCGAAGTATGTCTCAAAACAAATGCTAGACCATAGCAGGCATGACCTACGTTGTCTAACAGGCCTTTTAACAGGCCACTGTCATCTGAATCATCATATGCTAAAACTTGGACTGTCGAAAGATCCGACTTGCCGTCTTTGTCTGGAAGATGATGAAACAGCAGAGCATATAATTTGTGCCTGCCCCGCCGCGGCTCGAATCAGGTATCTGATGTTTGGCAGTGTCTCTTTCTCGCCCTCGGACCTGAAATATCATTCACCAAAATAATCGGTTTTGTTAATAAGCTGAATTTGTTTGGTGAAATCTGAATAGGTGAGCCACAATAGACTTTTGCGAGTCGCAGTGGAGGGCCTTATAGACCCACTCACCACAAACCTAACCTAACCTAACCTAAGGCGAGCGGTATCCAGGCTAATAAGTCTAATAATTAAAATAAAGCTGGATATGGTTTTAAATGAAACTAACTGTTTCTAAATGACTCCACAATAT
>CAJUYG010001554.1:0-63233 GCA_910591675.1 Galerucella calmariensis | reverse complement strand
CGAGTGCGCAAGTGTTTTCCGTCGCTCAACTTTTCAAAAGACATAGGGAAGCTATGTCGTTTCTCATTTTCCTAAATACTGTCCTCCATTTCATTTGCGAGTTGGTTATTTTCCTCAAGACATAGGTAAGCTATGTCGTTCCTCATTTTCGTAAATACTATCCTCCATTTCTTTTACGAGTTGGTTATTTTTCTAAAGACATAGGTGAGCTATGTCGTTCCTCATTTTCCTAAATACAGTCCTCCATTTCTTTTACGAGTTGGTTATTTTTCCAAAAGACATAGGTGAGCTATGTCGGTCCTCAATTTTCTAAATATTGTCCTTTCTACCTTTTACTGGGCTATACTTGGCAGTTATGGTCTAACAATTTCCTTCATTTAGATAGCTACGAAGTATTAAATAAAGTAACTTTTGAATGCAATTATCCAAAAATGGAGTTCACTCTTTCTCTGTTATTTTAATTTAGAATTCAAATATCAGCTCGTGAATGGAAAGAAGCACACTATCGGTACATACGAGTTCAACATTCATTAATCTGTTCATATTTACCAAACTTAAACAAAGCACACAACATTTACTTTTGACACCTCCATTCGAAAATAACATGTAAGTGTTGTTTTCCACGGCCACACCGGTGGGTTGGTCGTCTGAAAGAAGGGGGACAGCGGGGTACAACTCAAAACATACAATTAGCAGTGATTAGAAGTATTCTAGTTGCCAACTACCGAAATACCCGTCAATTAATATAATTACTTGTATACACAATATTCTAACGTTAACTCGTTTGGGATATGATGTTCTTTCATGACTGCATTTAGTTTACTTAATATTTACTTTAAAATGGACATTGTAAAAATATTCATAAATGCTCCCATTAGTATGCTCAATGGCTTTGTGAGGTAATATTAAATTTTTACACTTTCATGTGAAATATGAGTAATGCATTTACAGTCTTACTAACACAAAAAGAACTAGATAATTCATAGCTTAAAAATAATAATAACCCTTTCATCTATTTTTTTGCTTCCTTTTGTTGAGTGCATTCCAAATGACATTTCTTGTTCTTTCTCTTCTCTTCACTGAGCTCCGTTTAAACTACTACTACACCAACTTAACATTTCACTCTATTTTATGCGTGCTTCTTTAACCAAGTTATCAGTATCTTAAGCAGATAACTTGGTGTTAGTGTAGTGGTAGTGTGAACAATGTTCAGTTTCAAGTTTCGCCAACAATGGTTCCAAAATTCCCATCATTAGTTATGTCTCTAGTTATAATCATCCGGAAAATAAAATAATTTCATTATAAAATCGAAGCAGAAGCACAAAAGTAATACATTTATCAAGATTAAAATCAATGACATGATTCTGGCCGCATGTAGAAGCACATTAATACTGCAATACCTTTCCGAATTACATATTCGTCTCCAAATTGGGCTGGCTATTCAATACGAATGTGCGTGCAGTCAATAGCCCCAATAGCTGTTGGGGAAATGCCCTATTTAATGTTGTCAAAGATGCAGCAACTAAAATTATATAGAAAGAATTGTGGAAATGTATGGAGAAGTTGTTTATGTTCAAGAAGAGCATAATAAAACTGGAAAATTGTCCTAGACGATACTAATTTGTCAAAAAAAAAGTTCACTAGTTTGTAAAGTGATAAAAACTCACCGAGCGAATTGAGACCATAATGTGCTTGATATACAGTACTTGAACTACTTATTGGTAATGCCGGACTAAGTCCGGAACTTTGGTTTAATTGTCCCAGCGATTGGCCAAATCCACTCATTGAACTTTGGCTCAACTGACCCAACCCTGAAAAAAAACATGTCAATGTATCAAGTTAAAAACGAAGTTCGAGTTGTAGATGATCCTACAACTACATTTATAGTAATCTATTTGCTGGATTTGAAAGAAATTAATTTTGGTGCTAGACTAGACAATGACTTACCTGTTGCCATACCAGCAACACCCCATCTCGACTCTGACGTACTGAACATACTCGAGCCACACAACCCATCACCCATTGCACCGAAAGGAGGAAGTCCATGAGAAGGTAGGAGGGCACCTGGAGTTCGGAAAACGTTGGTAGTCTTCTTCCTTTTCTTCCATTTAGCGCGTCGGTTTTGAAACCAAACCTGAAATAAAAGAAAATATATAATCTTAGGTTTGACAAGCATTAATGATTTTGATTGAAAATGCTGTTAATGTTTGCAGAGTTGGTCAAAAAATTAAAATTGATATTTCTCGAAAAGGGTGCATAATAGTGATTTCAAGCAAGAGCATTTTTCTGGAATTCCATGTGAAATCTGCTAAAAAGCTGATACACAGCAAATTCAACCAAATTCCCCCGTTTCTTCTTCCATGTTGAACGCTGGTGGTATCAATAAAAAACGTAGGTTTGTATTAAACAATTTCTTACGTAGGTATCAATTAAATTTGTAGGAAGCGGTTTCTAAATATGTGCCCTTACAACTAACTCAACAGCGTCATCTTCAAAGGGCGCTAGCTGACACAGAACAAACTTCTGAATGAAAGTGGATTGGGGTGAATAGACATGCAATGGGCTCGTTTACTAAAATTTTTAACAGTCGTAAAACAAAGTACTAAGGATGAAAATATGATTCTGAAAATTTCATGTCAATAGAATATGTCGTTCTCTTAGTACAACCAATTAAACAAGCATACCGTATCGGGGCGAAGACTATGACTGTGACATCACCGCATATGAAAGTTAATTTCACAAACATTACGCTTCTGACTGTAACGTGCCTCGCGTAGAATTTATTTATTTTGAATTACTTACAAAATTTTGTGCGAATAAAATAAAATGTTACGTAATTTTAAAAAAACACCCATTAAATCTTCCAGAAGTGGACTTGCTAATGATTATTGAGTTTTTAATTAAAAACACAAGTTTATTAAATTATAATTTTATACTATGTGACACATCGTTTTTGGCTGTTTCCCGGCCAGAATGATTGAAAATGTCAATATTTTCATAAATACATGCTCTCTCTAATGATATAGAGGGTGATTCCAGATGTTTTATTTTATTCCTGGTCTGGTGGACAAAGTTACGGAGATACTCAGTAAAAATTACAATTTTTTGAACTGCAGACTGCCCAATTAAAGGAGCTTCTCCAAATGCTATTCATGATGAATGTGTAGTGGGAATTAAATCACCAATGTTGAAAAGAACAAGTAAAACTTATTTCTTTTGAAACATAAAATATACACCAGTTTTATTGATGATCTACTGAAAAAGATTACCTGTTTTTTGTGAAAAAGCAGTATTCAATAAAATTTAATTTGTGAAGAACTGAAACATTATTTTATTAAATAATTTTGAACAAATAACACCAAGCTATAAGAACAATATTATCTACATATTTAAAAAAAATTAGATTAATACAAGCGTGTGGTTTTCAATAACCCTCTCAATATGGATTCACAACGTATTTTATGAGGTTATTTATAACGATTTTGATTGAAGAAAAATTAAATTCTAAAAATACACTAACAAAGTATGTTGACATCAATGAATGCTTTGAGTCTTTTTATGCTTTTCTGCCATTGCTTCCGTTTTTTTGCATCCTTATTAATAGAAATGATTGTTTTGTTAGATGTTTTAATCGTAGTACTTTTACATTCGAACCGCACAATATTTATAGCTTTTTTTTACTCTGGTTCTTGTACATTGTGTCGAATAGTTTCAACTATTTATAAAAGTTTTTATTTCACAAACACAATCCTGTTTAGATTTTGCTGAAACGTATATATTAATAAGCATATAAGCAAGCAAAATACTGTTACTAGCTCTAACCGAAAACCGATCGGCGCGGTATCCGCTCTCTGGAGAGGTTTCATATGCGATGACGTCACACCTGAACGCTGTTTGATGTTTATAATTTTTTCATGCGACTTAGGAGTCTCGCTGACGTCTAATTTTTGGCACAGAGCCTCGAAATGATATGCTCTTCCTAATGGTAAAATAAAAAAGATTATGCAAATGAGCCCATTGCATCTGGTATCAGTACTTCCGTTTGACAGGACAGTCTACAGACACTCTGTATATTCCATCATTCTGTAACCCCACTTATCTTCGTACTTGTTCTTTATGGCTATATACAGCAAAATATCAATATAAACAAATCAATTTAACTTTAAATTAATGCTTTATAAAATTAATAGAACAGTTTGAAGCAAAATTATTAAGAATAAAAGGCTTTTCACTTTGATAGTGATGTAGTTCTTGATCCAAGTTATTGGAAATATTGGAAATCAACGGAGCTTCTAGTTGGCATGGAACTACATGGAGCGGAAGTATCAGCAGACGTTGGAGCTGGCATTTCTTCGATATTTATATGGACATCGTGATTATGCAGAATTTGATTAGCAAATTGCACTCCATTTCGTATTTACACCCCACTCCTATGATAACAGTGTTGGTGAATAATTGCATAATAATAATTTTAACGAGTTTGGAATTAAATATTTTTTACAATACTTCTTAACTGAATATTTTTCCAAACAACACGTATTCTATCTTCAAAACCTTTACCCACAAAATTCTCTTATTCTTTTTTTTTTCATTTCAAGCGAAATTTCAAACCACACCGACGAAGGGTGCAAAAATAAGACTGCGCTATGAATTTCGATAGAGGATTTAGAGTTTACGGCTTTCGATTACCTTTACGGCACCTTTTGAGCTCGATTAGCCTGTTAGATCGTAAAATATTATGATTGTACAGTGGCGGCGAGTTAAACTTACATTAAATGTGGTTTTTATTTGTTTTTTATGGTAACGCATTCCGCATTCCGAAATGATCTGCGGGACAGTTAAAGCTATCGGTTTCATCGTTTGAACTAGGAAACCTATGAGTATCTATGAATAATACGAAAAATATTTCTGAATAGAGGAAAATTTTATAACCTGTTATATAATTTTCGACTAGAGTAAAATAATCCAATAGTGAGAAAATTCTGTAAATTCTGTAAGTTAAATTGTTACCAAAGTAATTATTCTCATGAAATATCTCGTATATCCAATGGTATAGACCCAACTGAACTTACTATATTTCCATCTGATGCGTAATATACTCCTGTTTTTGAAAATTTGTTGACAGTTCTAACAACCAATCAAATGTTGGAACAATTTCACCGAATCCTGTCAACGGTGTTCAAATTGAAATATAATATGGTTCTGATATTCTTCACTAAAAAGTGAAATGCTCTTATAGATGACAAAATGTTTCCATTGTGCGCGAAATAACGGCATTATAAAAAAATATACTGCATTATACAACCATTTTGTAAGACCTTCATAGTGCCGCTTTAATCCCATTTTATAGATGTGACTACATGACACACTATTAAATCATTTTATAGTAGCTGTATAAATGATTATAAAACAGTCATGTAAGAGTTGTATAAACTTTTAATAGAACTGTTATAAAACCAAACAGTTGTATAAAAATGGGCCCTTTTTAGTTGTATAAGGATCATTTAATTGTTTTGTAGACCGTTGGTATATCTTCTTCAGTTCCAGAGGCTGCTGATTTTGCGCTATCGTCTGCTGCTTCATTGCCTCCAATTCCAACGTGGCTTGGGATCCATATGAAATTAACATATTTGCCTGTTGCAGTAATGTGAGAAATGAGTTCCAGTATTTGTTTCACCATAATATTCTCAGTAAATGGATTTTTGAAGGCATTGAGTGAGCTCAGAGAATCTGTACATATAAGCCACTTTTTTGTTTGGTTCATTGATATGTAGAGTAGTGACAGCCATAGTGCGTATAGTTCGGCTGTGTATACGCTGCAAATTGGGTTTAGTGTCCATGTGTGTGACTCATTATTATGTACGAAAGCGGAACCGACACCTGAGGTGGTTTTTGATCCGTTGGTATATATATGGTAGACCAGCCGTTATATTTATGCATTTCTTGGCGTAGGAGTGTTCGATATGTTGAAGCAGTGGTCGCTTCTTTGTTCCAGTGTGATAATGTAGTATTAATGATGGGTGTTTTTAGTAACCAGGGTGGAATACTCAGAGTATCTTTCATAATATTATCTATGACAATATTATGTTTTTCCACTAGTTCGGCAAAGCGTGATCGTGCCGTTTTTGAAGTTGACGGTTTGGAGTGGAATTCATTGTATTGTTCGATCATATATTGGTTAATGTGTCTAACTAGTGGTGCTTTTTTGTAAAAGTAAATTAGGTTTTGCATTTCTCTAAATATAGGGGCATGATGGAAGTGTCTGTTTCCAATGCCGCAATCGGGCTGGTTCAAAGTGCACCCGTAGCCAATCGTAATGCTACATTTTGTATTTTATTTAACACCTTTCCCATTATTAAATGCAAAAGAATTAAAATTTCACTTCTCTCTTTCACCCAACTTACAGGACATGCTACATCCAATTCTTATTAAAATACGGGGCCCACCTACTCTTATTTTTTATCCAAAAATAAAAAAATCAAGTGTTATTGTTATTTCTACCAGCCTTATAGAGGACTATTTTTGAATTATGACTAGCTAGATAATTACGAAAGTACTGCGTTAAAGTAAATTTTTGTCATAGGCCGCTGTGATATGCGAAATCTGAAAATCTCCCATAATTTGGAAAAATTGTAGGTACTTATAGTACTTTTTAAAAAGTTTCGCGGCGTGCAAATAAATTCAGCCCTTCACAATTTCCAGTCCAGAAACATTGTAATAATATTGAATTGATTCAAAAATAAAAGGAGCAGCATAAATGTATTCATGTTTTTAAAATATAAATCGAAACAAATGAAAGCTTGATATTGTATAGAACTGAAAGTAGCATTATCGAACGGCCTCGCCCGTTGCCATTTTTACTCCTTCACATAGCGTTCGTCCTGGCAACACTCCCGCCGTTATACCACTTTCCGGCTGTCTCCCAGGATTCATCCTTCCTCCCTCTCCCATAACGACCAATAATCTACTACGTGTACTCTGTCAGCGGCCTCGATTCGTTTTATGAAAACTAAATTGAATAACAAATATCTCCTCATTTTATGATTTTTATCGTAATTGGTTTACGTCTAAAATATTACAAGGGAAATAAGTCAATTTCAGGTTATTGCTTTGAGTGTACAGTATAAGGTCATCTGCATACAGGAGGGCTTTAACTGGAAGGCGAATTTGATTCAGTATGTCATTAATAGCAATCAAGAATAAAGTGACGCTCAGCACCGATCCTTGTGGTGGTTCATTGGATAATGTTTTGGAATTAGATAGTACCTACATTATTTGCCTTCACTTGGAAGGATCTTGTATGCAAAAAGTTTTTTATAAAAGCCACTATATTTCCCTGGATTCCCCAATTGAGTAAGGTATTTATAATGTGTGGGGTCCATGTTTGATCGTAAGCCTTGTTGATATCAAAAAATACGGCAATTACTTTTTGTTTGTTAGCGAAAGCCTCCTTTATGTCTGTGTCCAAAATAACCATAGGTACTATCGAGAGTTTAGCGGTTAGATCGATGCGCTTTGATTTTGAGAAATTAGGTTTTCTTTTCCTAGATACCAGAGTAGTCTTTTGTTTATAATTTTTTTTATAAGTTTGCAGCTATTACATGTTAGTGATATCGGTCTGTAAGAAGTAGGTTCATTTTTGGGTTTGTTTGGTTTCAATATTGGGAGTAGGTATTATAGTTTTCCGCCAAATATCGGGAAACAGATGAGAAGAGAATATTTTGTTATACATTTGAAGAGGAATTGTTTTGGCTGGTGTAGAAAGTTTTGATAGAAAAATTAGAGGGATATCATCAATACCTTGGGTGGAGTTTTTTGATGTATTTATAGCTTCAGTAAGTTCTTCCATCGATATAGGCGCATTCAAATGGTTATTTTTAAGAAATTCAATCCTTTATAGCGGTAGCTGAAGCGCTACTGGAACGTTAAAATGGGGATATGAAAAATAGATTACTGTTCAATTCCTCAAAAATATCATAGACTTTTCACTAGAGTAAATTGATAACTGACAGAATTTGAAAGTTTTGAACTGGCAATTTTTTGTCTTGTCGCGGCAATTTTTTGACGTTTAATATATCAAATCTATGTATATAAAATTATATCACTCTGTGATAAAATTCAATATAAAATCTTTGTTGGTGGTTTCTAAGGAAACTAAGTTGTTTATTTAACTGTCTAAAAATTATTAAAACTGTTTAAAAAATTTAAATAAATATTATGAACATGAATAATACAAGATTTGGAAATAATTCAATAGATTAAATAGAGAGTACAATAAGGCAATTAAAGATATTACCTATAAATTTGCTAGATTGGCCAGGGGTACAAAACGTAAAAAGATTCAGGCTGAACCTGAAACCAGAAAAAAAAGTTCTAACGCGTTTACCAAAGTAGAAATAAAGGAAATGGTAGAAAGCTATTCTGAAGATAATCCTGATGGGTTACAAAAAAAGTTTTCTCATTTATGTTCGTTCGAATTAGCATGGCATTGAAAATGAAGCTGCCAATTGTGATATTAATCACTTTGAAAAAGAATATGATAATAAAGGTAATTTTACTGGCAGGGTAGAATATAATCCAATCTTTTCCAAAACGACACAAGGAGGATCAAAAGCTTCATCTGGCAGTAAGTGGCTGGTAAGAAATAATGCTAACAACAATTTGTGTCCCGTTCGTTTATTTTTAAAAATTATTGAAAAAAGAGAATCCAATCCTTATCTAACAACAACAAGATTATTTTTAACAGTACATCCAAATTGGGAGAAAGGAATATAGTACAAAAATTCACCATTGGAAATTAATACAATTTCAAAGTGGACGAGAATATCGGCAGAATCAATTGGTATAGACACAAAAAAAAAATCATTCACATAGAGCTTCTGCAATATCTGCATTAGCAAAAGAAGGAGTTGGTGAACAAGAAGTAATTAAGCTTACCGGACATTCTTCTGCCCATTCTTTGAAACCATATTTACAATTACTTAAATGAAGAACACCATTTCTAACTAGAGAAACTTCGAGAAAATAAAAATAAAGAAAAGGAATCCTCAGTTTCTAACTTAAATTCATCACAGGTTATGATGCAAAACAATCCCCAAAATAATGCTACAACGTACAATTATAATAATTGTACTTTTTACATAAATAAGTAATTTTTTTTATAATGTTATTATTTTTTGGGTTTGTATAATTGAAGTTTGCAATAAATAAAACGTTTAAACATATAATTTTTTAGTTTTTCTCTCGTGAAATAGTCTTGTCGAATACCACTCAATTAAAAATTTTGTAAGGTAAAATTTTGTTGGGTAAAATTTTTCTCTTGTCGTATTCAAGTTTGTTGCTTTTAGGTAATTTTGCTCATGACATTTAATCCACAACCATTTAAAAATGCCATTCGCAAAATTGCCAAGCAACAAACTTCCATGACAATCGACAAAATTTTCACTCTCGTGGTATATGGATATAACATACAAAAGATTTAATTCATTTATTTGAATTGTGTGAATAATAAAATAATAAAATTACTGTGTTGACTAGTATTTAGCAGTACTATCCATTTTCGCAAATCTTCACCGAACTTTTGATAATTTTGCAACAAAATGTCTTCATCCGACTTTGCATCTCATCTTATACGCTCCTCTTATCTCATTTTTTATTTAAAAATATTCCACTAAGAAATGGTAACAATTAAAAAAGTACATTAGTTCCCACATCATTCAAAGACAGGCTGGAAAAATAAATAAAAAAAACTTTATGACAAGTATCCACCGCACAATTTCAACCACCAGCTCGAATCACTTCGAGGCTTTCCCACCTTCGGGGAAGGCTCGGAACTCCCCAGTGTCGCATGACAGCGGTTTTCCATTGCGGGGAGATGTATGGACGTTAATAATCCAACACCATTAACGCTCTTTGGTTCGAGATGCTCATCTGGCAACTATGTTGTATCCACTGTCCGCAGAGATTTAACGCCCCAGTTACCCAAACTGACGGTGTATCACTCAACATCTACACTGGGAAAGTGTATATACATTTTTCAAAAATACAATAATGGATTGAATCATTTATCATCATTTTAAACGTTAAATAATTCTGCTTGCTTGCTTTACAGTGGTCCAGGAATGTTAGGCTTTCCCCACTCGGTAAACAATGTACTATTGTTTTTGCGTTTCCACCCTTTGAATGAGTCTTCCTATCAAAAGTGACCGCATGTGCAAGCCTCATAACCTTTGCCAATTCCTCAGTAAATCAAATTAGAAATATTAGCTTTAAGACGAAAAGTGTATAAAATATAATAGATTAATCTGCAATCCTGATACTCTCGTTCACGGTATTGGAATGTAATTCCATTTACTGAAAGCAGAATAAAAATTTCTGTTTTTCAGTGTAATTCATATCTAGCGTCCATAGAGATTCAGCCAACATCCCAGCGGCCGAAACTGATGGACTTTCTGTTTCATTTAATCACTTATTGATAATAGAAAATAGAAAAATAATTTAAGAAACTGTTACTCGGAATTCGGGCACTGTATTGAGAATTTAGAATTTTGTTTTGAATGGGCTCGTTTACTAAAATTTTTAAATCATTTTTAACTGTCGTAAAACAAAGTACTATGGATAAAAATATGATTCTGAACATTAATAACACCACAAGCTATAAAAACAATATTATCTACGTAGTTTAGAAAATTAAGATTAATACAAGCGTGTGGTTTTCAATAACCCTCTCAATATGGATTCACAACGTATTTTATAAGATAATTTATAACGATTCTGATTGAAAAGAAATAAAATCCTAAAAATACACAAACACAGTATGTTGACTCATCAGTGAATGCTTTGAGTTTTTTTATGCTTTTCTGCCATTGCTTCCGTTTTTTTTGCGTTCTTATTAATAGAAATAAATGTTTTGTTAAATGTCTTAATCATAGTACTTTTACATTCTGGAACCTCACAATATCTATATCTTTTTGACTCTGGTTCTGGTCCATTTTGTCGAATAGTTTAAATTATTTCTAAACGTTCCTTTTGTTTTCATTTTCTAGTTTTCATCTTTCGCTTGATGAAAACTAGAACTCCAGTCTATTTGGATGATAAAATTACTTTCCGTAGTTCTGTTCATGAGCACAACATTCGACATAACACTATGACAATGATAAATCATTATTCCGTCATATTTGAACGTTCCTTCACATACAATTTGGTGAAATTATATAATTCCTACCGATCCTATATAACGGCGACTTCGTTTTATACCTTTAAAGCACACGATTAGAAATATGCTGCTTGAAAAACAATAATTCTTGATTTCGACTAACTAATTTATATTAAGCTATTTTTTGTATTCTACATTTAATTTATAATGTTACATGAAATAATATATATATATATATATATTTTTTTATATTTTTGGTTCATATTTTGTAATCCTTGAAGGTTAAGAGTTAAAGAGTAGCTTCTAGCTAATCTTCGCCTTCTTGGGGCAAATGTGTTGTACACGTTTGTTAATAAAGACATTCATTCATGTGTCATTAACATATTAAATTAGTAACAATAATCAATTATAGTGTTAATTGAAATTATAAATAGAGATTCAAAAAATTATTCAATTCATGAGAAAACATTCAATGGAATGATAAAAATAAGTTTGGGAAGATAAAAGCTTCCATATCTATTCATATCGTTACTTTTCATTCTAATTTCTTTGTTTATAAACATCTGCGAAACAGTACATCGGTTAAGTAATTGCGGCTCATTCCAAAGTTATGACCTTTGATTTTCCTGCGGTTGAGTCTCGAGGCCAATAAAGTTCGCTCGAACGAGGGGCACAAGGGGAAAGAGAAATACACACAGCGTGGTGCAAGAGCAGGGCCAAACTCCGATCATACATCAACCGCGCCCCATTAGGGATTAATGATGCCAACACGGCCGAAATTAACTTCCTGCTGGCTTACCACTGCAATAACGTTAACATATTAACCATTTGTTAGAATAGCAATATCGCCATGGGCTTATCCTTCCCATCTTTGTTATAAAAACGTCGGAGATTTTAATGAAAATATGAAACGGACAAAGAGTGTTCGGATTTTTTTAAAGGAATTTTTTTATCATCATCAAAATTTTTTTATTTCATTCCTCTGGCGAGTTTAATAGATCTACTTATCACTAATCAATAAGAATAAAGTTTGTCTCATTAGATAAAGTTAGTCTAAATGAAGAATGTGATCGTGTACATGTAACCGGGTGTCCCAATAAGAATGGCTCTCGGCCATATCTCGGGAACCGTTTATAGTACAGCTTCGGGAAAAAAAATGTATAACAAAAGTGACCTCGAGAAAAACCTGGAAATTATTTACAGAGTTGTAGGTCCACCGCCAGAGGGTGTAATTAAATACCAAAAATTATAAAATGAGTAATTCACAAATTTTGCCTAATTAAGATGCATTTAAACTATGATTATCGTATTCTTCGTGAAATTCAGCGTATATTTGATTTCATAGGTTTTAGTCTATCTCTTCAAATAAGAGGTGGGGGGAAGCGGGAACTTTTTTTATGAAAAAACGCCTGTAATTCCAGTTCTACTTGACCGATCTATGCAAACTCAGTCTTTTTGAAGAGAGCTCCATTCTATCAATGTAAAAGTTATAATTTCGGAACAACCTAATAAGTAACGTATACGCTAGAGGGCGCTATTTATTAATTTTTTCAAATCTAGCTATCCTTGAAAAATGTTGAGTGGAAAAATGCAGTTTTAATTGAGGAATATAAAAGTAGACCAAACTACCAGCAGAATAGCGGAGATCGCATGTCGATATATTTTTCTTATTACGAGATATCCTAACAAACTGATTTTCCTTTTTATGCAAAAACGTGTTGCTGTTTTTCCGTTTTAATAGTTTAAATAGTGTACATAACGCGAGTGCAGTTTTCCTGCTAGTAATGAAAACAATTGTGGAATCTCTTGCTCCTGGATATAAACGTTAGATTGTTAGATTTTGAGTTGTTAAATTATCACAAGGTCATTGAAAAAAATGTTGTATATACCCCAAGCGATTTTTCTTCAAACTAAGTGGAAAACTAACATCGATAGAAGCATTACATTTCTAAAATATCACGTGTATGAATATTGTACACAGCAGGTTTTCCAGTAGTATTGTTTCTGTTGAGGAATGTGTTTGTGTGTATATGTGTATTTTGGGGTGACATTCATTGAGACTTAAAAGATCTATTGTGCCCTCTTACTTCTACTCACTTTCTGAGGAGAGTCTCAGAAACTGGTAGTTCCTTTAGTCCTATTTTCCAGAGGAATTTTAGGATGTCTGCAGGTTTAAACTTAGGCAAATGTTCCTCTTCTATCCAGTAATCTCCCAGGTGCTGTGCTCTAGGATTCTGAAGTGCTGTGCAGTTGGAGATATGTGGATGGAGGTTTCTTCTTCCATGCCACAAAATCTGCATTCTTTCTCCTCCACTATTTTGAGTTTTTTCAGGCGACAATGTCCCGTTAGGATTCCTGTTCAAACTCTTAGTGCAGTTTCACTTTGACTTATGCATTCTTTTGATCTCAACAGGCTGTAGTCACCCAGAAGAGTCTTTGATTGTATAAGCCCTACTATATCTTTACTTATTTTTCCCAATATTACATTGGGGCTGATTCCGCAAAAGGGTTCAGGCCCCCAAAAAGGTATTTCAGTCCCCCTCTTTGCTAGTTCATCTACTATTTCATTTCCTTCTATTCCAGTGTGTCCTGGAATCCATAGTAAGGTGACTATATTGTTCTCGCCTAGTTCATTGAGTTTGTCTAGGCATTCCCACACCATTTTGGAACTGATTACACAAGAGCTCAGTGCTTTAATGGCTGCTTGACTATCCGACTTTATGATAATCATTTGTCTTCTGTATCCTTTATCAATATTGAACTGGGCGCACTTTATTATGGCGTGGATTTCCGCTTGTAATATACTTGGGGTTTTTCCCAAGCTTTCAGAGAGTTTGGTTCCTGGCCCGAACACTCCTATCCCAGTTCCTTCTATTGCTGTTGAGGAAACAAAAACTATGGATAAAAACATTCAATTGTACATGTTTCGGCTTAATTGGGTAGTTGGTGTTCTACCAGAAAATGGTTTGCGTATCTTCAGCGAAAGTGCTTTTCCATTATGCAAAACCCTCGTAAATTTAAACAGAAACCTTATATATTTTTTTTATTTCGCTGGAAATAACTTTATTTACTCAAATAAGACAGTTGTATATGTTAACCAGATCTTATTATTTCAAACTTGCATTTTTTGTTAAAATCGAAATCTCATCAGGGCTGTTGATAATCTAGTATTAGCACCTGTAGCCCCTATTCGTACTCCTTCTTTTGTTTTTAATCCATCGATATGCTTGAAGAAAATGCTTTCGAAGCATTGATAGTTTAAAGTATTGATGTTTAGTGAAGAATATGAAAAACTAGATAAACGGGACGCATAAGCTGGAAAGAAGCAGCGAAATTGCAGCAAAATAGACAAGAATCACGGAAAATCGTACATAAATAAGTAAGCTATAGGATGGTAGAAGGATTCATCGACTATATTTTAATGTCTGCAAAATAAGTAGGGTTAAAACATAATGGGAAACCCTGTACAGTGTAGAACTCTTTCGTTTAAATAGTTCAAGCAGCCACGTACATTGTAACAAAACAATTCTACCTGTCTTGAGAACGGTTTTTAAAGCTTTTTGTAGTTTTCACATGTTACTGAGGAATATAACAGCTTTTTGTCTACATCCGTCGCTGCATGCAAGAAATAGTTTAAGATTTACTTAGGAAAGCCGTTTTACGATGGGCAAACAATAAAGGCTCGTCGCCACTACTGAGATCAACACGAAACTTTTTATTGTTTTTTTTTACTAGCAGTGTCTATCAAAATTACAAAACAACATAATATGAAAACAAATAAGATTTTTAAAATGACTGGATATGATGAATATTCAGTCAAACATCTTTATTTCCAATTCTCTTCGTTTTTTACGTTTGAAACAACATTTTTGTCAAGCTGTTCGTTAAATAAGGATTAACTCTTAATAAAAATCGGATCAATGTTACATGCAATCAAATCAAATGCCACTAAAACCGATTTAGCATTTCATCAACACGCACCCTCCTCATAGATTCGACTACGAACTCTTGCTCCCTTGTAAACATTTAATAGTCTGATGATGAAAGTCAATATATCACTTTGTATTTAAAGATTACCGCTACCAGGGTCTCATTTAGGTCAATACGACAACCAAGGGCTGATATAATCTTAGCGGAAAATAAATTGCTGTAATAGTTTCGGCGTTGTTATAAAATATAAACAGGAGTTGAATTGGAAGTGAATTAGTCTTTTGGAGAAGCTGCTTTTGATTCAACTTTTAGTGAAAGTTTACACTCTATTCCAAAGAACGGGTGAATAAGAAAAATACATAGACTTTAAAAAAACTGTATGTAATTTGATTATATAAAGTAATTATAAGAATTACTAGTTTAAGATAAGAAAGAGGACTAAACTCAACCTCACGTGTTAAAAATTTCCAGCCACTGAACTTCGAATACTTTCTTCTAGCTTTAATAAAAGAAGGAGAGAAGACAATCCTTCCGACTTATGGCGGATAGGTATAATCCGGCTCACAGACAGATTCAAAAGGGACGTCCAAGCTGGATCCACCTCCAGTTGCAGTAGACTACATACTGGATAAGCTGAGAGTCTTGGACATCATTCAACAGTTTTTCAAGTTCACGCCATGGATTTGTGCGTTTAATAGATCCGGAAAAACGGCTATACTAACAGATCGATAAAAAATATTTCCACAGCACTCAGCTCTAATGGTTGTAGTTTTTAGTCCCTACTGAACACTGATGGTTCAATTATCATTTGCGTAGAATGGGAGTAGTCAAAAAAAACGAAAGTCGTCTCTGCTAAGAAGGTGAAAGACGATATACGTTTTGTTCTACCGCATGGCTGCTGATTGTGTTATAATACAGATGCTAGAAGCTGCGTTTGTGAGCTACAAGTATGTGATAGACTCATTCCCTCAGAGAATTCAAACTTCCTTATGAAGAATAACCACGGTCCTGATCAGACAGTTATAGGAAACAAACCAAGCACAATCCTATTTGAAGTAAATTTCAGAAATTTGGATAGAGATGATCGGATAATGATATCAACTTAGGAGCAAGTCCGAAAATAGATCTATATATATATATGGAGCCTGAAAATTGAACCCACCAAAGCCAAAGTATCGGTAATAATGAATTATAAAATTAAAACTTGAATCAAAATATTATCAAAATTGCCCAAGTGAATGAACCAGAAATTTATTATTGAGAAGGGGGTATCAAGTCAAACAAAAATTCAAGTTTTCAAGACCCTCTGCTCACATAATATGAGTAAGAGTGGAAAAAATATGACGAAATCGGTCCAAAGAAACAGCTTATTCTTATTGCAAGAAAGCATAATTTGCAAACTCCCAGTTTTGACTCAAAATGCGGAGCAAAAAAAATGCGGAGCAAAAGTAGTATAAGCATAAAAAAGGATGTAATCCTAAGACAATTCCTCAGAAGATTGATAAATATATCGTATAAAATAACTGTTAGGGCAGTAAGGGATTGTGGCAATGAATTATAACGTTATCACCGTTTAACAGACTTTGACTAGGTTAGACTGTTTTGTGTTCTTTGACATACTTATTTGTCATTTTGAAAGGAATTTAGTGTTCAGAAAAACATCGTAGTTATGTAGTTGACACGGATATAATAAATGAATGATTCCAATAGAGAGTAAAATTAAGCAAAAACTGATGAAAACGCTAAGTACAAGAAAAACGTCTGAAAATAAGAAAAATGCCTATGCATTTCTTATAGTTTTGTGTTAAATAAGTTATATTATTAAAAATATATATTAACATATGAAAAAACATACATGCTTCTCCTTAATGATTTGGAAAAAAATTCAAAGTCACTTTTCAATGATGAAATCCGTACCTGTTTTCAACCCCAAATCAATACACTACAAAAATACAAACTCACTCAACCCACTACCAGATGAATTTCTAACAACCAGGTGATTCAAGGCTAAACCATCTGCTTAATTAGTAAACCAACTTTGGCTGACCACCAACTTAGTGTTAACCGCGCTCATTTAACACGTCTAACTAATCTCACTGATGCCCGCAGGCGGTATAATGAAATGGGTAATTCGGTTTTGTATAATCTTTACAGAATTAAACTTTATACATTAGGTATTTCAAAACGTACGTGTTCAACGATATGAATTCATTTTCACTAATGTGCATTATGTCAATTAAATATTCCTTTTCAAGTGAACGTAGCTTCATCGCAAAAGTTTTTTGAGAAATAATTGGGATTCTGACTTTTAGGGTTGCGTACCCAGAGGGTGAAGAACAAACTCTGTATGTCTGTCGCTGTCTGTCTCATGAGCCGTTAGAGTTATAATGTAGAAATTTTCACAGATGATGTATTTCTGTTGCCGCTCTAGCAACAAATACTAAACAGAACAAAAAATATATTTTTTCTATCCAATCTGTTCCATACTGATACAGTAACAAGTAGCTGCCGCCTTGGCCTAGTTGCATGGAGCGACTTTCTAGTAAAAGGTATAGATCGTGAGTTCGAATTGCCATGCGGACTAAGGGTTTTTTCAAATTTGTTATATACCAAGCGAAGCTTTGAATATGGATAACAAAAGTAAAGTCAATCACAATCAATTCACTAACCAGTAAGCAAAGACTTTCACCAGATGTTCAAATCACAAATGGGCCAGACGATAGGGGTAACAACTACAAGAAATTAGCAATACGGCTGATTTTTTTCATAAGTACCTTGAAGTATGTAGATTGATATACAAAAAAGTTCACCAGTCTATCGATTTCCCAAATTAGAGAGAAAAGTCAAAAAACTTTTTTTTTTCGAAATTTTTCAATATTTCGCGCTGGGAGGAAGGTAAAGGGAAATACCACCACCCCATAGAAGGAGTGTTCGAACCCGGGTCTACCGCGTGAGAGTCTGGTTTGCTTACTACTCGGCCACCGAGGCATATGCAAATTGTTTATCTATTCTTTTTTTAATTTCTTGGGAAATTAAACCACAATATTTTTAAATTCTTTATTTCAATTTGTAGCACGATTAATTCCCCATGCAGTAAACTATCGAATCATATACCTATTGAAAATTATTGAACCCCTCGCGGGACAGACAATTTCATACATCAGAAATAGCAATCATTTTATAGAAAAGCTATCAGATTTGAATTTCAACAAAAACCATTATTTGGTCAGTTTTGATGTAGTTAGTCTTTTCACCAATGTACCGGTACAAAAAACAATAGAACTTGTCCAATCAAAATTAGAAATTGATCAGACCCTTACAGAAAGAACCAAATTGAGCGTAACAGCAATAATAGAATTATTAAAATTATGTATAACAAAAACATATTTTCAATTCAATAATGATTTTTATGAACAGAATTTCGGTCTTGCCATGGGCTCTTGTCTCTCACCAATTTTGTCGAATATTTACATGGAACATTTTGAAGCCGAAATAGTAAATAATCAAAAATTAAAACCAATTGTCTGGTGGAAATATGTAGACGACATCTTCGCAATATGGCCTCATGATTTAATATCTCTTAACGATTTTTAAAAAAATATAAATGAAGGAGAGGAATCTATAAAATTTGAAATTGATATTGAAAATAACAATTTTTTGCCATTTTTAGATGTTCTTATTAATAAAACATCTACAGGGTATGAAACGAGTGTATACCGCAAACCAACACACATACTAATAGATATTTGAATTTTGACTCTAATCATTCTATAAGCGTTAAAAAAGGGATAGTAAAATCTTTATACGATAGGGCCAGAATCATTTGTTCTAGTGATGATCAATTTACAAAGGAGAAAACTTTTTTAAAAGATGTTTTAAATAACAATAATTACCCTGCAGAATTTGTAAATAAGGAGATTAAGCGTATAGAGAGGGGCTCATTGTTAATATCCCATAACAATAATATTAATAATTCAGCTAACATAATTTTTAGAAACTTGACAATACCGTATGCTAAGGGTTTATCAGAAAGAATTAAAAAAATTGGTAACCAATTCAATATTAGAACTAGTTTTAAATCGAATAATACATTGAGATCAATACTAACAAAAACGAAACCAAAGAATGAAGAACAATCTTCAAAAAACTGCATATATCAAATATCATGTGAATGCGACAAATTTTATTTAGGTGAAACATCTAGACCATTGAAAGTACGAATAAACGAACACAAAAAATATATCAAGGATAGGGAATTCTTTAAGTCAGCTATTTGCAAACATGCTTGGGAAGAGGGTCATCAAATTCAATGGGATTCATCAAAAATAATAGATATTAAAAGAACCCAATAATAAAAGACGGAAAATCAAAGAAAGTGCTTTAATACAACTAAATGCAGATAAATGTGTAGCTAGTATTTCAGTCGAATGTAGTCAAATTTGGTTACCAATGTTAGAAAGAGAAATTTCCAATAATCAATTACCTACGTTATCAGGATAGCATCATAAGTTTTTATCCAGGTTTTCTTATGATTTATAATTTGAATAGTTGTTAATCGATACACATTTCAATACACAAAATCACAAAACTGAGTATACATATTTCAAAAACTTAAATATTCATACACAAAAAAACTATCAAGAAACGCGTTTTATTAACAACATTTCCAATATAAGCGAAAAAAACGCGCTATCCCAATAAAAACCGTTCCTGGAACGTGCACTTCACTGGATCCATTTCTAGTAGACTATCATATCGTTGGAATGTCATAAAATGAAATATTTCATTTCACATTTTGCCACAGATATGATCTACTATGAATGGACCTTAATAAAAATTTGATAACAAGATTTTGCAGTCTTAAACTTCAAAATAATTTTTGATTGTCTAGTTGTCAAATTTTTTCTGTAGTCAGTTAGGGATAAAAATTAATTTCTACTTATTTTTTCTTGACAACGGTAGCTGGAACGCTACCGAAACGTTGAAATAAAGAATTTAAAAATATTGTGGTTTAATTTCCCAGGAATAATATACCACAAGGAACATACAGAAGTTGTTTATCTATAACGTCAAATGTATTACATAATTTTTGCTTAAAAGGAACTAAAGTTCCTACCGTGTGTCCCGCGACACGTGCTACCTTTTTATTTTATTTTAAGTATCACAATTCATTTGTCAATAAACGAGCGCTAATGTGGCATGTGATATTCAAAAATTTGAGTAGTAGAATCGGAAATTCGTTACCAGACGATTTAAAATGTCAATGTTATAAAGTGGTTCATCAAAGAATATCCGTATAAATTAACTTTATTTATGAATAAATGGAATTCACTTGTTACTTAGTGATACACAGTTTTATGAAATAATTAAAATGTGAAGTTGAAATATTCCATATATATATACAGGGTGTTTTCAAATCCAATACTGGATTGCCTGTACGAAAGTATCTTAATGGGTTTTTTCTATCACATTTATTCAGTCGAGTCATTTTTAAGGCTGCGGCGTACTAACGTCGCAAAGCTCAAAAAACTACACCACTGTTTCCTGAGCAGCAAAGCAAACAGGAAACGCCTCGCTGGAATGTTGAAAACCAAGTTTTAATTAGTGAACTTCATGGTCAAGCAAGCTACGGAAGATGCGGATGCGAATACGCTGGAGGTATTCATTAGAGCAAATTTGGTCGAACGACTGATTCATGCGCCAAAATGCTCAAATGTGTACTAGGCAAAGTACTGTTTGCAAAAGGTCTGAGCACGCACATACACACTTCGCCATATGTCGGTTTCTGATAAACTCGAACGAAATTGACGCATAAATACGCTCAGTGTGACACATTCGGATGACAATTAAATCAAGTTTTTTGTGTGTGGCCACCGTACATAAAAATAGTAGGTTCACTCTAAGCTCCTCCCAGCGGTGGATGTTCGTCCTTCTTTCCCTTTTATTATTTATAATCACTCATTACACCCAGGTGTTCAAATTTTTGTACTTCTTTGAATTATTTATTTCTCCTGCTTTCCTATATCTAATCTCAGTTTTATTCACACAACTTTCAAATCCAGTTTCAGCCATGCCCTTCAATTTTTCCTAACTTTTTTTCTATAATTTTCTTTCCTTTCTGTCGTCAAATTAAGTCTTTTGTATATGCAATAAATTGACTTCCTGTTCTGAAATTTCTCCTCTGTGCCTTTCTTAAAACGAAATCCAAACCTAAATTGAACAGTTTCCGAGGCCCATGATAAGTTTTTTTTGAAATCCTAAAAGTATTCGGTAACCTTGAGTAGGAATCTCATAACGCTGAAAAATACTTCATTAACAAGACCACTTTTTTTTATTTTGTACCCATATACCCTATTTTTGGATAAGCCCAGTTGATTAATCAATCAAAACCCTCGGAATATATGGAGATTTTCAAAATGACCACCCATTTTTTGCATTTCCATGTCGATTAACGAACATTGTTTCCTAAATTCCTTTATTTTGGATACAATGCATCAAAATAAAAGCTGCACTAGGAACTGCTATATTTTGTGACATATTTCCGACTCAAACATATAATTGTATCAGATTTGAGTGCGCAAATCAAACGGCAAAAAAGTTTTTGTGAACCAACGTGTGTTCCTCTAATAAATAATAATACAGCAATCAGCATTTTATCCACATTCGATTCCTTAAGAGCTGACGGCGAAGCGTATATTGAAAGTATACAAGAGCAGTCCGCACAGGTTGGAACTGCTTGCGTTTAGTTTCAAATTGTACACGCCGCAACTATTTTTAGAAACTGTATAACAAAATATGATTTTAATGCAGCAGCTTATAAAACTGTAGTTAAAACTTATACTCTGTATATTTGTTGTACTGTTGTTCAGTCTAACTGTATCTGTGTCAATAACCTGCGCTGTCAAGGTAAGTCAATTTCAATAAAAAAAACAAAAGTAAATTAAATCGTTCCATTTACATTTTTAACATTTTAACAGATTTACATGGTCGTAAAAAACGTGGTATCCAAAGTTTCAGTATATATTAATTTGAATTAATTCAAAAATAGTTGTCTAAAGTTCTGAATCCGAAGGAATTCCAGGATTATATTAATCGTGAGCTTGCTCCTACCTATTTCGTAAGCTTTAAAGCTACACCGTAACCCTCACAACTTTCTAGACAGTCTTCCTTGTTAACTAAACTTAAAATGTCTGTACATAATCCTTGTTTACATTGATTCAAATTACCAATATAAAGGAATAAAATAGAGCAGGCTGGTTTTCATTTATACAATAATGATAATATTGTTAATAATTTTATATTTTATTGGAGAAAAATTCGTCTGTATACTGGTCTAGAAAATTTTTCATCGGAAATATCATTGTGTCATCAGAAGCAAATTATATCAGTTTCAATAATTTACTCCTGAAGATGAAAATGTCGGTGAAACCGGTTGGGCAGTACACCGAGAGAAGAGTTATTCATAGACAAATAAACTGATTTGTTTGACCCACCATTTTTACTCAGCCTTTTATTTCTATTTATTTTGATAACCAACCAAAAACACTTGAAGGCCAAGAAAATTTCACATAAGCTTTGTATCTCAATTACCAAGGAATCTAATTTTTTCATGACACTTCTGGTTATACAATTTAGCTACCAATACCTTCCAAAACATTCCAATTTACTTCGAAAACACCCTGTCCATGGGTAATGCTCATCTCTTTACACTTGCTTTAATATGTTCATTGCTCACAATATTAAAATACAATTAATGTGAAGGTACCAATGAATGCATGATGTCAAATTAATCAAATCTCGTTAGATATGAATTTATAGTAAATATCAAAATTTTACGCTGATTATTCAAAACAGATGCAACAGAAGTCCATAATGAAATAGCGATAAACACTAATATACTGAATATATCATAATTAAACTCTACGATCATTTATGTGAACTATCGTAGATAGATTGAAATTAAATTTGTCATAGATTATTAAATGCAGCACATACCTACATCTGTGTTGTGCAAAAATGATCACTAAACGTTTAAAATCGCGTTGATAAATTTGTACTGTATTTTATTTCAACAATGAACAGAAAAAGGCGAAACACTCATCAAATAAATTCAGTTTCTAAACGGATTAGTCTGTTTGATGAATGAGTTTCCAAATCGGAGGAGGATAGTAAAACCCTCCCAAAACGTTATGTTCTATTAATTTACACTTTTAACAGTCTTGTTAAATACCAAATTGGACCATATACAGGGTGTACCAATCTTACGACAAACTTCGGTATATGGGTCATTTTAAGAAATGTCAAAAAATGTTATTAACAAAAATAGTAGATGTGCTGGAGGTCTATATTTTGAAATTATATCGAACTATACAGATAACTCAGTTACAAACCAAACATGATTTTTCAAATGGGAACCCCTGTATATTATACCGAATTCAGATTGGTTTCATTTTTTTGAAGCTTTTGATATTAGGTTTTGCCACGTCATACAGAGTCCTTCAAAAGATATGGACACGTTTATGTGAAAATCGTAGGTAAATCAACGCTCTGTAGCTTATTGTACGTTGAAGAAAAAAAATGTATTTTTCCAAACAGAGTTTCGTAACATGACGCAATATTTAATAAGAGTTATCCAAGATATATATAAAACAAATACTAACTATGTAATAAAAAATAATAAAAAATCAGATGGATTCAAAACAGAGACGGGATTAAGACAAGGTGGAGGACTAAGTCCAACCCTATTCAATATACACATAGATACTATAATAAAGAAATGTGAAAGAAAAACTGAAGCCATGTTTGTGGGCTATAAATATTTAGAAAGAGTGGTAATATCTGAGGGAGTCTTTGCTGATGATGTGGTATTAGTGGCAGGAGACGAGAAACAACTACAAGAAAACTTAAATATATGGAAAGAAGCACTGGAAGAAGAAGGAATGAGAATAAATATACATAAAACGAAATATTGATAAAAGGAGATCAAAATATTGAAACTAAAATCAAACTAGACAATATCCCAATAGAACAAGTGAAAGAATTTAAATACTTAGGAGTAACGTTAGCACAAAATGGAAAACAAGATATTGAAATAAATGAGAGAATAGATAGAACAATAAAATTATATTATGCAATGAACCAAAAATTTATCAATAAAAAAGAAATCTCTAAACAAACGAAAATTAAATTTTTAATACCATATATAGACCTGTACTAACATATGGATGTGAATTATGGACAATGTCAAACTCACAAAAAAGTAAAATCCAAGCCGCCGAGATGGAGTACCTGAGACGAATAATAGGAGTAACAAGGAGGGACAGAGTTCGGAATACAAGTATAAGAGAAGAATTGGGGGTTGAACCAATCTTGAAATTTATTGAACAACGACAATTAAGTTGATGGGGACATATACAACGAATGAGTAATAGCAGACAAGTAAGAAGAATATACGAAGCAAAAACACAGCTAAAAGGACAAAGGGGAAGACCCAGGCAAACATGGAATGAAGACGTGGGCAAAAGAGCAAAAGACAGAAGAGCATGGAAAAGGTTTTTATATAAAAATTAAATGTAAACCCGACACCTAACGGTAGAAGGGTGTATGATTATAGATATGTAGTAAATACATTTGTACAAAATAGGTAAAGTGACGTAATCAGGTTTCATGCCATACAAAAAAATATATTGGCAGTCTTTCGACTTGTGAAACAATTATGTATCCCGATAGTTCAATAAATTTGGGTTTGTATGTGAAATCGCCATTACTGTGTCAGGTTATCGTATTTCAATTTTATTATATTTTAAAATAAAAATCGATTTGTTTTCTACGTTCATCATTTGCGCTCCAGTTCAATGCACTTTTTGTACTTTTTTTCGAATCAATATTTTCCTTTTATAATCCGCAAGTATTTTTAAGACCCAGATTGAAATCATCACTCTTCATTAAATATTTAAACAGGCATTTGACTGTATAATGAAGCTTGCCTTTTGTGGGGAAGGTGCAATGTTGTCGCTCCAAACCCTAGGGGAGTGATGAAAGCTACCCCGCCTGGCATAAATCAAAAGTTACAGACGTACTGTTTAGAGGATGTATAGGAGAGCAAAGTGGCAAACGCAAAATTTAGGTGGGAGGTATCAGCGCATTCGAAAATACCAACTGTGCGTCTTGTCACACTCTCTTTATTATAAATTTATGAAGCATTAAATAGAAATTTGTTTTTTATATACTTAAGTCGAGAATGTGTCATTCTTTATTGATTTTAAATATTAAGAGTGGACAGTATTTGAACACAAAACAAAACAAAAATTTCTGTCAAATGTCATCGAGATTAAATTTTTATGATAATCGGTATGCCATACAAACCAAGAAATTGTGGATATCTATTCCCACAAAGTCGATCTGGGATTTTGGGAGAAGAAAAAATAATTCGTCACTTTTTATTCGATGAATAAATGAATGCTAGTCGTTATATTAACTTCCTTCATGCATTAGTGCTTTACACAGGATCCAATACCATAGGAGAGTTAAAAAATTGAATTTTACCATTTTACATACTCCTAGGTTAGGTATCTATACTACAAATATCATTTGCTTCGTAGTTAGTGATTCATGATGACTACCCAAAGATTTTCATAACACTAATCCTCATACAAAGTTTGTTAAAATCAAAATATACGGTAGGTACATTGAGTTTTAATTTGTAGCTATTCCACCCATATTAAGCAACAAGAAATAATGGGATCCAAATACCATTACCAGACTTGGAAAGAATGCCATTCAATGGTACACAGACGGTTCAAAAGCAATAGAAGGAACTGGGATAGGAGTGTTCGGGCCAGGAACCAAACACTCTGAAAGCTTGGGAAAAACCCCAAGTATATTTCAAGCGGAAATGCACGCCATAAGAAAGTGCGCCCAGTTCAATATTGATAAAGGATACAAAAGACAAAGGATTATCATAATGTCGGATAGTCAAGCAGCCATTAAAGCACTGAGCTCTTGTGTAATCAGTTCCAAAATGGTGTGGGAATGCCTAGACAAGCTCAATGAACTAGGCGAGAACAATATATTCACCTTACTATAGATTCCAGGACACACTGGAATAGAAGGAAATGAAATAACAGATGAACTAGCAAAGAGGGGGACTAAAATATCTTTCTGGGGGCCTGAACCCTTTTGCGGAATCAGCCCCAATGTAATATTGGAAGAAGTAAGTAATGCCGAGAAAAAGAGAAGATCTGACCATTGGAAATATCTAGTAGGGCTTATACAATCAAAGACTCTTCTGGGTGACTACAACCTGTAGAGATCAAATGAATGCATAAGTCAAAGTAAAACTGCGCTAAGAGTTTTAACAGGGATTCTAACGGGACATTGTGGCCTGAATAGGCACCTGAGAAAGCTCAAAATAGTGGATGGAGAAGAATGCAGATTTTGTGGGATGGAAGAAGAAACCTCCATCCACATACTTTCCAACTGCACAGCACTCCAGAATCCTAGAGCACAGCACCTGGGAGATGGATAGAAGAGGAACATTAACCTAAGTTAAAGCCTGCAGACATCCTTAATTCCTCCGGGAAATAGGACTAAAGGAACTACTAGTTTCTGAGACTCTCCTCAGGAACTGAGTAGAAGTAAGGGGGCACAATAGATCTTTTAGGTCTCAGTGAATGTCACCCCAAAATACATACATACCCATATTTTCATTTTCTTTTTTTATTTTGTTCGATTATTTGCTTGATACTGTTTGGTAAAAGTGGAAGAATTGTTCTAAAGCAATTAACGCACTCCGCTTCGCGTCGCGCGTTAATCCTTGCTTTCGAACAATAATTCCTCACCTTTCGCTCTAACTATTGTAGTATCGGTTGTTCTGGCAACGATTTTTACGCTCGGCGAGCGTAAAGTAACTCTCCTCAAGAAACGTCAACTTTTCGTTGTAAATGGCAAGCGAAAAGCCTACTTTTCAATGTAATTGTAGAAAAAATATATTTTTAGCCCTGGTGAAGTTTAGAATACGGTCCTGCCAACGATGCCCTTTGAATTGGTAAACAGTAGCACAGTTGGACAGATGTGATAATATTGTGTATGTGTGTCATAGATTTATTAATGAAGAGATGAATGTTGGAATTAGAGGTAATCATGGTTATGTAGGGATAGAGCATTATTTATGGATAATTTGACATTATATAGGTACACCAAAATTATACAAGACAAGTTGTAGATGTATTAGAATTGGCGTATGTAGATCAGAATTAATAGCATGTTATACGGAGTCCATCAATTATTTTTTCCGAAAATCGTCTTTCGATATTGATAATTTTCAGAGGAAAATGCTAGAATCTCCCCACTGCTTCTTTCACTTGCTTAATTTTTCTACTTTTCGTTTTCCAATGCATTGTAGGCGAGTAATTTCAACTACACTTCATTCTGAAATTAAGTGAATGTACTGTGGTAACTAATGCCCGTTTGCACCGTTTGGAATTCAACTTCAAGACGCATTAATTGTCCTGCTTTTTGCACAGCTGCAGCTTAAGCATTACTTATGCCCGTTTTTATAAACAAGACTCAAGACTAAGCACGGCCTTGACTTTCCTTCCATGTAAAAGGTGTCGAAAACTAATACTCAAGGACGATTTCATTCTTGAGCCTTGCTTATAAATTCCGGCATTAGTAAAAGAACACTTAAAGCATTGTGTACATGGCAACACTGAGAAAATATAGAACTGATTAGTTACTTTCCAAATTTATCTTTGTATCAAGTGGCAGTTAGGTTTCGCTTGCCCATACCCATACCTACCTAAATACAAAGAAAACAACAAACTGAACAGCATGGCATAAAACCGAGGTGCTGCTAGCTAACGATTCATGGGAGATGCGATGTTGTGTCTGTTATTATAACAGAGCTTCCTGTATTAATATTGAAAAGTAAAACTCAAAATCTGGAATTGATCAGATTTAATGGAAGGCTTCTTTTCATTCGAAGTCTATATATTATTTCGAGAATATCAAACTATCTTCGAAAATGTTATCCATAAGTAACTACAAGTTTTTCAGGTTAAATAATCTGAACTGTGATTTTAAACTGAGTCTAACTTAAGTCGTCCCAATCGGGAACGTGATAATAAGTGCAGAACAAACTAGTCTATAATTAAGCTACTTATTAAAAAACATCAATTTCAATTTCATGGTTTGAAATGCTATATTATAAGTAGGTAAATTACGGATAATAGACAAACACTACTAGCCCTGAACAGACCACGTATCACAGTACGTATCACGTATCACCTAGTACTGGAGTGTCACCTGTCCCTGATCGAAGCCTGTAGCAACAACGAAGTTACTCTAGGCTGGATCAAGTGGCACAGTAAATCGAAAGGTAACCACATTGCCGACTCACTAGCCAGGAAAGCAGCCTCCCAAAAACTCTTGTGACCTGGCACTTTTATTGGTCTGTCGGCGTCGGCTATGATTGACCTAATAAAGGAACACTTCCTTGATAAGTTTAAGGGTAGATGGGACGATGCAGAAGGTTGCAGGCTTGCCAAGGAACTGCTGCAGTATCCGGACAGCAAAGTGGCCAAAACATACTTGACTATGAACAGACAGAACCTTCGGACAGCCACGGGTATTCTGACCGGTCACTGCCACCTACGAAAACACCTCTACAGACTGGGTCTGTCTGACACTTCACTCTGTAGAGGATGTGAACAGGAAGATGAGACTGTCGAACATATTCTTTGTGAATGTCCGACACTCTCTCAATTTAGGTTTTCCGTATTCGGCGAGTACAGGCTAACACAAGCCAGCATGAGGGAGCTTACTTCCGGCGACGTTATCGCCTACTTCAAACAAGTAGGCTGGATGACGAGCCAGAAGGAAGTCTGAACCTCAGAAGGATGCACAATGGGACAATTGTGGCCTAAGTGCTGTGGGGGTCACCCACCCTTCAAATTCTTACAGATACAGATACAGAGATATACCAGCTATAAAAAATTTCAAAAAAATGTATACTCTTACCTGGACTCTAGACTCCGTAAGACCGATCCTCATGGCTATTTCTTCTCTCATGAAGATGTCCGGATAGTGTGTTTTAGAAAAACAACGTTCCAGTTCATTGAGTTGAGCAGGCGTGAATCTAGTTCTGTGTCTTTTCTGCTTCGAAGGTTTGTCACCATCATTCGAACCGTTGCTGATCGAGCCACCAATGCCTGATAGGCCACTGTCGCACAACGATCCAAGTCTTGGTTGTTCAAGGATTTTTAAATCACCTTGGTGTCTTTTGATATCCTCTCCGCACATATCTTTAATACCTGAAATTATTAAGGGATACAAGAATAATACGAAAATAAATAATATTTGGATTAAAAACATTCGATTGACTTTAATTAGAATGATAGGTGAGCGTTTTGTAGTTCTAGGTATATATTCTATAAAAATAGTTAAACCGAGGAGTGCCGCTAAGAATATATAGAAATAACGAGTTATCCTAACCCTTTTTCGATTTCCCGATTTTCCGATAAATAGGTACTCAAGGCCGAGATTCAAACCATGCGTTGTATGGTGTGTCAATGCCCTTCAACAGCCAGGCATATTTTAATAGGATGTCCAAGGTTTTCACCATATGTAGTAAAATTTAACTTCACAACTAGGCTATGTATATAGATACTTTTTCCAAAGTCAAGGTGAAAACGGATATTTTCAATCTCTTCGACATGCATACATCTTTTATAAGTTATTTCATATGGAATCCAAAACGCCATACCAATTAATTATATTTATAAAGTTTACTGTTCGTTCAGGAATTTTGTATAATAAAAACAAACCTAGTTGAAATAAAATACTGCCCTACAACACAAGACAAGTCACTGCGTCAATGGCGTAATGAATCATTTCAAGGACGCAATAGGCCGCATAAATAATATCTTACCGACGTGGTTGGTGCCAATAATGAGAAATACTTTCATTGGGTCACTTTGGTTCTCATTTTGTTTGAGCAGTCATTGCATGTTGCCGGCCGTTCACAATATACATTTAATGATCCTTCCAGCAATTTCAAACATCCTATTTTAATGCTTTTACTAATAAACTTAAGTATAGTTCAATCTACACATAGATTCAAAAATTTTGCATCACCCTAAATCTCCGAAAAAAAAATGTGTTTATTATAAATGGATCAGAGATTAATCAAATAATTAGTTTCAATAAAAAAAATCGTGTATATTTGTCAAAAATTTTTATTATCCAATAATAAACTTGCTTTAAACATAAAAAGTATTCTTAGAAATTGAGTAAATTAAATACAAATTGATTCTTTTTAAAGAAAAGGTTAAGTGAGAACCTGCATGACAACTTTTAATAAATAGTATTTCCACCTCTAGAATTTATGCAAGCTTGAAGTCGCCTGCCCATGATGTTTACCAAATTATTGATATTCTGTTGAGGAATATTTCGCCATTCTTCTTGGACCGCATAGACAAGCTCTTGTACACTCCTGGGTGGATTTCTGCGTGCTGCCACTGCCCTGGCAAGCATGTCACAAGCATGTTCTATGGGATTCATGTCAGGAGATAAGGCAGGCCAGTTCAAACGATTGATCCCTTCAGTTTCAAGATACTCATTTACAGCTCTGGTCCGATGAGGTCGGGCGTTATCGTCCATAAAAACGAAGGAATTGCCAACAGCTGCGCGCCATAGTCTCACGTGAAGATGTAAAATCTCTCTAAGATACCTATCACCAGTCATCGTTCCCTCCACATGAATTAATTCTGTGCGATCATTTAACATGATATCAGCCCAAAACATAGCACTTCCTCCTCTGAAGGGCGGCACGGGGCGAGCATGGGCAAGCTGAGCAACTCTCGTTGGATCCCGCCACACACGTATTCGATGGCTATCTTGTACCAAACTCGGTACCAAACAAATCCTTGTCTCGTCGGAAAAAACACCGAATTCCAAAATTCTTCAGGCAAGGCCGCGTGTTCTTGAGCCCACTGTAGTCGGCGAACTCTGTGCTCAGGTTGGGAACTCTTATTGGTCGGCGACACCTCAAACCTGTCGCAAGTATTCGTCTCCGTAATGTCGAGATCGATACTTGAACTCCCAACGCATGTCTCATATCTCTTTGGAGTGCTGGTATTGCCATGGTCGGGTTTCTTCGGATAGAGTGGATATAACGGTTCTGCCGCTGATTAGTAACACGCCTTCTACCGCTTCTAGGTCTATCACGAAGAGAATTGGTCTGGCGATACCGGTTTCATACACGAGACACGTCACTTTGCCAAACGCCAACTCTGTTTGCCACGAACCTTTGAGAATGACCTTCTTCAACTAAAACCACTATTCTTGCACGGTCAATCTCACTTATGACTTGACGATTCATGTTTGCACTTAAAATCGTAAAAATCAAATGCCTTGAATGTTAAAATGATCGCACTAAAAATGTTATCTTACAAAAAAGACTCTAAACATCTGTATATTGCAAAAAATATGGAACATATTTAAATGGTAAACATTGATAAACAAGCCAACAAAAAATTGTTGGCGCAAAAAAATTCCTTCGCATCCGAAGAAGGTGATGCAAAACTTTTGAATCTATGTGTATTTTTAAATATTTCCAAACTGGCTTTCTGAGAACGTCACGGACTAACAGTTTACTGAAGTGAGGGAAACGTTTGTATAGTGAGATTAACAATTTTAGAAGAAATATTTTGCCACCATGCTTTTTCCTCATGTCCTAACATTAATTTTAGAATAAGTTGGTATGCCACTTGCTAGGAGAAGATTACAGCATGACGTGCTATTCAGTTTTTACACTGATCTTTTTTTCAAATTTTACAACATAAATGCACAGATATATTCAAAAGATCGTTTGAAACATTTTTCCTTTGGAAATTTTCCAATTAATGAGGCTCCTCCCGCGAAAATAGAAGGCAAACATATAATAAGAGATTATAAACAACTTTTTTATGAAATTCGATATACTATTAAAGGTCAAATTGAGATTTTCCGATTTACCTAGGTAGGTACATGAAAAGTTTTTCGACTAATAATAGCTTATTCGGATCTTTTTCAAAATAGTTTTCCAATACACTTTCAGATAACTTCTTCTAAAATATATTTTTTGTGATAAAATAGCACTGCACAATTATTATTTATACGTTGTAGGAATACTTGGATGCGGAGATATTTTAATTTAGCAAACTACCGAAGAATTCCGGTAAGTAATATCATTAATGAAGATAAAACAAAATTGAAGAAATTCCAGAAAAAGAAACAATATTAAAGATCAAAAGAAAAATAAAAAGCAAAAAACGAACAAAAAAAATGTTTTGCAAGAGAAATTGTACACCTCCACGTTGGTTCTTGCTGGGGCCTTGGGCTATTATCAAGCAACACGCTTTCAGCATTCTCTATGACAAAATTATCTCGGTATTATCAAGACCCTAGGGGTATTACTACTGAAAAGACAATGCTTATTATAAAAAAATGTCCAAGCTGTGAAATCATAAATAAACCCTCAAACCCTCCCCATAGAAAATACAATAAAGGTACAATAATTTTTTATTAGCATACTGCCGCAATATAAGTATTCATCGGGATGTGGGAATAGAAATAGATTCTTCAACAATTGTGAATAATTTAGCTGAAGAGGTTAAATTTACTTTTGTGAGATTGATTTTCTGTTTTAATAAAAGCTTCAATTTTCAATCACCTATCATTTTTTAAAATAGGTGCTCCCAAATTAATATACAGGTAACATCTCGGCTGGTATGGGAATGCGGCGAAGAACTTAGAAGACTGGCGACTCGGAACAGTGTAACACTGGAGTGGGTCCTAGGTCACAAAGGAATCGCTGGCAATGAAAAAGCTGACGAACATGCAAGAGCAGGATCGTCAACACTGATGAACGGACCCGAACCATCTGTGGGCATCCCCAGATGCTCCACTAGGTCATGGTTAAAAGAACATGGTTAAAAGAACATGGGTAAAAGAACAATCCATAAAACTCTGGAAGAATACGCCCATGCAAAGACATAGAAAGAAATCCATAAAAGAACCATCAGAAAAAGTAGCGAAAGAACTGCTCTCAATGAGCAGGAACAAACTACGAACTATAACGGGGCTTCTTACGGGAAACTTTCCCACAAAGGAGCACCTGAACAAAATAGGGCTGTATAACGGAGACCTCACATGCAGGAGATGCAAAAAGGACACTGAAACAGCTCTGCACATATTTTGCAACTGTGGGACGCTGGACCATAGGAGGCAAAAACTAAATGGAAGACCCCAAATGACTCCAGAAGACTATCCAGTAAAGAACCTGTATGAGCTAATACAGGGAACGGATTGGCTGAATAGGCTGTAGTCAAAATGTTAGGAGAATCCACAATAAGCCCAAGAGGCTGAGGTGGTGCCGGCGAAGGGACGGCTCCTTTAAAAAATATATATACATACATAACCATTTCAGCAGAAGGGGGCAAAACGAGAAACGATGTTAAAAAATACTTTTAGATGTAGCCAAGTCAAACAAATAATTTTAAAAAAAAAACTCAACATTATTTCTTGAACTTGAAAAATTGCTTTAGGTCGTGGCACTCGATATTTTTTGCCTTCAATAAAGCTTTCCCCTTCTAAACCTATCAGATGAAAAAAACCAAAACCCTCCCCATGTAAAAGCTATAGCTACGTGACTGGCGTTAGAGCAAACAAAAAAAATAATGGGAAAATAGTCTCCTAATTACGAATATTTTCCATTAGGTACTCAATCAAAGAACTGTTTTAAACGACCAAAAAATTATTATGTAATAATTGTATTTTTTTTAATCACGACATAAAGCATAGGTAGGTATTTGTAGCTACTTTTTTGAATCCTGATGGATAAGATAATTACGTGATTTACAAAAACATAAATTATCAGACTAGTACCTATATACCTTACCTACAGCAATCATGAAATAATAATTTTTTGAATTGCTCAATATTGTCGAAGGTAGGTATTGCACAGAAAATATGATTGAAAGTTTTTTGAGGTACCACCGCTACACTAACTAGTCGATAGTTAGTGTATGGTGGTATCACTAAGAAAGTTTACCGGGAGTAGTTAAGACAATTTTCAGATATTTAAATGTACCGACCTACATCATAGGTAGGTAAACCTTAGGTATTTCCTTTCAACACACAGAACAATAATTATCTACCCATTGCACCGCTACTGTAGGTACCTAGGTACATACTATTTATAGGTACTTAAGTAGAAAATTTTTCCCAAAGTTTCAAATTAGCCTTAGTGTGTCTAGTAACCTCGTTTGGCAGTAGATACATAGTAAGAGATTTTGTTCATAATCACAATAAATATAAGTATTTAATTACCCACCAACCATCATAATTTCCTTTAAAAGACCACATTATAGAACTAAACATGCACGATTAGTTTTCAAAGCACTGCCATCAGTCACCTCATTAAACCAAAACACATCGAATCCTTTGGGCCATAGGTTATTCACGAAAGAACTCAAAAGATCCATTCAATTGCTTAATCGAATTTGAAATAACACTAAAATAATCACAATCTCACAAAACTGAAAGGATTTAAATGCACGTATCCTACTAGATAGTTCGAGAATCAAAAAAAATTGCGACGGTTTCTTGTAAATCTACCGGACCGTTGATATTGACTGAAAGTGTGAAAGAGTTCATAGAAATCTTGTCTGCTTAATCCTAATTACATGGCCTACCAGGACTGGCGTGCGATATTGGCTTAATGAGGGCGAGGCAGCTTCAATTTAGCCCATTTAACTAGCCTATCGTTAGTACGCTGAATCACTAAAGACTTTAACGTCAATTAGTGCCCCCACTAACTTACCGACAGGGCCCAGATTGTTCAGCATGTTTCAGGATACTCTCCAAATCTGACGCACTGCACTGTTTATTTAATGAGTACTGATTTGATACTGAAATGTGAATATGTTGTTGATACCGAGAAGAGTATCTAGTGGGAGTCGAACCAATGGGGCTCGCAGACCCGGGAGGGCGGAGTTTAGTGCACGGGCGGAGTCACGGGCTTCCATTGCTTAGATTGCCACGGCACCCACCCGTGGAAAAGGAATTTTGTCAGGACAAAGGACGAGACTCGATACGGGGGAAGATTCACGCAAATCCACGCGAGGCGGCTTTTGTGTCTCTTTGTGCTGTTTAAACTGCTGAAAAAAAACTAATTAAACTTTTCTGTTTTGTGTCTTCCGTTAGTTGTTATTTGTTGCGTGGCAGACTAATTATATTCTTTAAGAAAATAAGATTTCTATAAACAGAATGTCATTAAACTGATTTTGATTTTAAGCATTTCCCTGTTTTACTTCAATTTTTCAATATCTTACTATATTTCCAAGATACCTTCGCTTTCAATAATTGGGTACCTACTGCATACAGTATCTTTTGATTCACTTTTTAAACAGGTATAGGTATACCTACCTACAAGATTATCTCTCTTTTTTCCAATAACTGAGAAGGTATACTTACCTACTGTTGAATGTACAATCCCAGCACATGCAAAGCTACCTTTATTACCTACTCAAGTTGGCAATATGTCAGTATGTCAAATGTCAACTCTTATATGCTCTCTGTTTTGTTAATTTGTCTATGGTTCTAGTTGCTCAGACTAATGGAAGACAAATTAATGTCGTTGCATTTGCAGATTCAGACTTTGCTTCTGATTCAAATGACAGGAAGAGTACTTACAACGGGATTTGTTATTAAAATTAATAGAAATGTAGTTTTTTGGAATTCTAAAAAACAATCTGTAGTAGCTTTGTTAAGTAATGAAGCAGTGCATATTTCTGGGAAATTTACTCCGTGATATTCATATAAATGTTTTTCCCATAACAATTTATGAAGACAATCAGTCTGCTATAAAAATGGCCCATACCTACCTTAGAAACTAAGAGATCTAAGCACATTGATGTGAAACATTTCTTTGTTAAAGACTTGGTAAGCAATAAACAAATTATTATAAAGTATTTGCAAACAAACGACCAAATTGCCGATACTTTAACTAAAGTAAGTTTTTAAAATTTCGACAGCTCTTAAATGTTGATATATGTTTTTAACTTACTAATCTTGTGGTTCATTTTGTGGAATTTTTTCAAATTTATATTTTTATTGTGTTTTACGCAAGTAGTTGTGTGTGTTTGTTGAATTGAGGGGGTATGTTGAATGTACAATCCCAACACATGCAAAGCTACCTTTATTACTCAAGTTGGCAATATGTCAGTATGTCAAATGTCAACTCTTATATGCTCTCTGTTTTGTTAATTTGTCTATGGTTCTAGTTGCTCATGTATGTTCGAGCTGAACAATGTGTGTAATAAAGTGATAAGTTCAAAAGAGTTCTTTCTTTTTGGATACTGGATTATAATACCTACCTGCCTATCTTCAAAATTTCCTCGTTTTAGTTAGGTGGTAGGTGTCTGTTTTTGCATTATTGTGACTGACAGAGCTGTTTTTTATACGTAGTTACGCATAGGTAGGTACCTACGTTCAGAGTTGATTACCTATCAACATACCTGTGAAAGTGGAAAGTTATTATTCATTAAATAGTTATTAAGATAGATTAAAAGATATTTAGGTACATACCCACATAGCATTGAAAGAAGATTCATATGCCAAGTATATGCCTTCAATGTCCCGTAAAAGATGTTCGTTTCGGTGCATGATTGGCATATTCTGTCCACATACTTTTGAGCACATCCATAGCAAGTGCTAAGAATTTTAGATTCAAACTTGTTTTTTTTCGTAGATCTTTCGCATATGATTCGCACATACCAGAGAAGTCCACCTAAAGCTAATAATTGGGCTACTTACGGGACACTTTCCCACAAAGGAGCACCTAAACAAAATAGGGCTGTATGACGGAGACCTTACATGCAGAAGATGCAAAAAGGATACCGAAACAGCTCTGCATATAGTATGCAACTGTGAGTCGCTGGACCACAGAAGGCAGAAGCTGTATGGCGGAATCCAAATGACTCCAGAAGACTTCCACAACCAACCAGCAAAGAACCTGTATGAGCTAATACAGGGAACAGATTGGCTGAATAGGTTGTAGTCAGAACACTAGGAGTATCCACAATAAGCCCAGGAGGCTGAGGTAGTACCGGCGAAGAGACGGCTCCTTTGGAAAAAAGAAAAAAAAAAGATACAAGTTTTAATTTTAAAAGTTTTATTTTTTATTTAGTTTGCAAATGATGCTCTTTGTTTTATATTTCAATAAACACCAAATTTTGTAATACTGAATGTTTTTATCACACAAGTTTTATTAAACGTATGAATTTTTGGTGGATCATTGACGACTTAATTTCATATAAGTTAAAAAATCGTTAATGGCCCGCCAAAAATGTCTTACCCATCGATTTGGCCCATCAAAAACTTGAGCAGCCTTGCTATAGATAATGGGTATCAAAAGATATACCTATTGGATGATTATTATTTTCAAATAATGGGGAATCACAATACCGAGTGTTCACGTTAATCGAAAAATGTTTACTTTGGTTTTGTACCAACCAAATATCTCATTTAGGTATGTCTCAAGATATATTAATTTTGTGAAGCAATTTTAACCGATTCATCTAAGGAAGTTTTAATCATCCGTTAATATTAAAACTAAATAAAGAAATAAGTGATTCGCTCTGAAAAGTGCAAAAGTCTTCATAATATAAATAATAATAATAGATTTATTGAGCAAGATAAACAAAAAATAATAATCTGAATATTACAATAAGTATGGTATAATTTTGGTCAATAGAACTACTGATCAGTAAAACTGTTTTTTTTAGAAGCCTTTACAAAATAAAGAAAAAAAAGGAACAAATCGTGTTTAATGAACGAAAATATAATAAGTTTCCAAATCTTTTTTGTACATACCTACGGCAGAAAGAAGAAACCTACATTGACATTTGCGATATAGGTACCTAGATAAGGGAGGAATCCCCAGAGACTAATACATCGTAAATTACAGACCACGAACAGATGTGTACAAACACTGTATACTTTGTATTATTACTTACTTTCTACGCTATAATATACCACAGACAATGATTATAGAGTATTATTCTCATTTTTTTATGGTTTGTTTTATGTCTGAATGGTTTTGTTATCAGAGGATATTTTCAAAAATAATTTGTTAGAATTTCCGATTTAATTAAGCTTTTTGTACAATATTACCAACTCTTCTGCAAGTTTGGAGTGACGCAATTCTTTTTCTTGATGAAGCTCAGTATTCGAATTATCCCATTCATTGAAAGGTAGGTACCTACATTGTTTGCGTTAAAACCTGATAATTTAACAAAATAAGTAGTACGAACCGTAATTCACCTTCCAATCAATGTATATTATACTTATAAAACTGCTAACTGCATAAAACTCGATAAAACCTTGTTTACATGCTGTCAAAAATTTATCGTGATATTTAAAATTTTCTTACCTTTAAATTATTCCGACCAGATCCAGTGAAAAATATAAAGGGGTGATGTCTAGAGACATTTCTGCTGCTTCCCGAATGTTTCATTAGTTTCTTCAACTATAAGAACAACTTCAGTATTATCTGCAATGCTAGTTTAATTGGCATCTCTCTTATTATTGCAAGCACATACTGACGTTTATTTGACAGTTGTTGACCCTTATTAGATATTCCAAAGCACTCTATTAGTAGCATGTAGTACATGTTCCAAAGCACCCTATTTTCTCTCCGTCTAAATCTGTATTCCAGACAGTGTTTTGAAAATTTTATCAGGAATAAATTTGTTTATGAAATGTAAGATGAGCTTTTGGTACACACTGAACATGGATATGTTTTCGATCCATATACCATTTGAAAAATACTATAATCAATTCAAAAAGACATAATTACAAACAAACATACATAAGAACATACTATTACACACAAAACAACCGAGAACATACAATTAGCCGCTATTAAATTCATTAACGCACACTTACTCATAAAGACACTCCGAAACATTGAATAAAATGGGAAAACACTCAGAAACATTCTAAAAATCTTAATTTTGTAAAAAAAAAGAAAGAGCACATGATAACACAAAAACGACCAATTAGATACCTACTTATGAAGACAATACCTAAATTGCAATCTCACTCAAAAAGGACCAAGAACACACATTCCGACGTTAAACATCAATAAGATTCAATATTACTCTTGTTCTGAAATGGTTCTGAATACGTTTAGAAGAAGAGGTCATAAAAATAGTTTTTAAATATCAAAATTTCCCCATTTTATTAGGTACATATCTTATTGTTTTCAAGCATTTGGGATACTCTACAAACTTTGCATTTACAATTTGTCTTCAAAAATATAAATTACAAAATATTTAGATGATATTAACTAGAATAAAAAAAGTTTTATTGGAAAGAATTCAGCTTTACTAGTAGAACTTCAATCGATAACAAATTGTCTAGAGAAATTCAATTTAGTCGGATCTGATGGTCGGTGATAGAATCTACTGATCGGCAATTTCCTGTCAGCCGGCGATCTCGATCCTTGCAATAAGAAGCAAGAGTAAAAAATGGGGAATGGAAACTTTTTCTCTTTGGCAAGAACGATAAAGTAATGGCTGGCGATAACGATGAAGACCGAAGTGATTGAAAATTGCCACTGAGGATTTTATTTTTTAGGTGCTACTCACTACATCTGCGATTTCGAGGAGCTATTTATATTTGGAAATAAAATAGGCCTTGAACAAATTCAACTTCTGTCATTCTGACGATGATATTTTAAATATCAAAATAATGATTTAAAATTTTCATACATATTTTTTCATTGCAGTGGAATTCTTTAGAAACAGTCACTTAGCTTCTTTCACGTTCGGGTCCGATGGAAGGAGTAAGCTTCTTTTTTTTGCGAGACCATCTGCAATCTCAGTTTCTAATGCTATTTTGTTAATATGACCATTTGAATTTTCAATTTCTGCGCAAACTTTTGCAGTAATAGAGTTACCGAATGTACCTCGAACATTGATAAATTTTAATAATTTTTCCATAAGATTCCTCAAGCATGTTGCTTTGAGGTAACTACCCTCCGCTTTCGACGTCGGGTTGTTGCCAAGCGACACGCTTTCCAAATCTGACAAAATTAATGCAAATTATCAATGTTCTTGGTATATTATAGATGAAAAAAAGTTTTGTATATATATTCCTTGTCTACAGAGGGATTCAGCTATATTATTTTCTCAAGGAACTGGCTGCCATCATTCAAAGATCTGAATATACCAAAATACGGGAAAATAGAAAAAGGAGAAAAACTAGAAGAGGAAAATGGATTGAAGAAGAATAAATATAGAAATCAGGAAAAATTAGAAGAGATGAATGAAATAGAGAATATAAAATGAATAAAGTAGGCAAAAGGAATATAAAATGGAGAAAGAATATGAAGAAGAAAAAAACAGAGAAGAATGAAAATGAATTGAGGCGAGGAAAAAGTAGGATGAATAAGAAGTTGAAGGGAGAAGTGAGGGAGAATGTCTCAATACATAAAAATTGATTCCTAGGTCTGAGGTCCTTTTCAGAGTCGAACATATATTGATTCCTCTTCGCAGAACGGGCAGCTTTGGTTTTAAATTTGAGAGCAATAATAAAATCCCTGCTGCAATGTGTAGAGAGAATCGAACTGTAAGTGCGGAAGGGTTTGGAATATTCTGCTATCCATATAACAGCCTGGAAGCTCTTGAAGCAGCTTGCACTGATAAGCAATTTTTTGGTTATTTATTTCAATAATAGAGTCAAAAAAAAGTTACGAATCGAATAAGTCTATAGTGATTTGTAGGCTAAATATGAGTTTTCGTTAAGGAAATAAATTGTGGCTACGATTATTATTGATCTAAACTGATAGTGCTAGCTTGAACAAAAAATATTCGAATACCTATTATATAATTGTGAGGATATAGAATAAATACACAAGTGGTATCAAGAACAAGTTTCAATAATACAAGAATGAAAGATTTTACATGGATTTTACATCCCAATCCATAAAAAAAAAGAAATAATGAAGTACTTTTACAGAATGAAATACATTTTTGTTTATTAAAATTGGCATTTAATATTCCATAAATCAGAACGATATAACATCACTATATGATTTAGAAGTTAAATTTTCAGTTTTATTTTTATTTCTATTATATGGTCCACAAAATAAATGCTGGAGCCATCACTTCGTCCCTTCTTTTATTGTGCAAACTGCGCACCTCTATTTCGTTTACTGCAGAAGTTTTATTTGATGCGAAACTCAGTTCCACACTTTTATAATTTAATTTTCGAGTGGGTGTGTTGGTGTGTACTCGACAGATCAATCTAAACGTTTCCAATTTAACCCGTGATGGAAGTTTCTGTTTCGAGCGTTTATTTTCTACGTAATCGTTTTATGCCATTATTATAATATATTTTTACATCAGGTCTATTGTTTAGGTATTATTAGCATGGAAAAAGCGAAAGACTAAACTATAGAAAATTGTTAATCATGGAAACAAAATTTCTCGTTGGTGAAAAAAGTTTATGAAAAATGTATTGCTATCATTGAGTTGATTGTATTTTCAAGCGATGAGGAGATATATGTACAGGGTGTTTCCAAAGTAAACTAGAATGTTGTGGCAGATTCGTTTTTCAATTTTAAGACAAAACGCTTTCATGAACATGTGTAATACCCAAGTTTTGTAGTGAATAAGATACAGGGTGTTGGATTTTTTGTAATAAACGAGCTCTGGATGTATATTATTTCGACTTTAATTTTTTGTCGGTGATGTTACTGGTTTTCAAAACTAATAAAGGAAGAACATTTGTTTATTCTCTTTGGAATCATGACAGCTACTGCGCCAAATTATTGGACCACCTAAAACTGCGATAACATCACAACTGGAAGATCAGTCTCTTCAAACCAGAAAAATTATGCAACAAGTAAATGTTAGTTGCAAAACTGTTTGGAATGGAACATTTATTGTATACATATTATGTCCAAAACGTGTTGAATATTTGCCAATCATTTTTCCTTTCCCAACGATTGAACGATTATACATATCCTCGTGTTCTAGAAAATCTACTAACAGTTATTTCGGAAGATCTACCTCTCATGATTAGAAGACGTATGTGGTTCATCTATTATGGTGCTTCTCCACATTTTGCAGGTGGATAGAACGATAATTTTCCATTTTCTTGTCTTAACACAAGCCTCTGTATTTTGTGTGAAGATACTTAAAATTACTCGTTCACACAACCCTGATCTTAATTTTCTAAATAGTTAAACTAGAACTACATCATTATTACCGTTCCTAGTCATAAGGTAGGTAAGTGGGTTCTGAAATATCAATAGAAACTTACCTTTCGCTAATTCCTTTGTCAACAAATTGTGGTATCTACATGATGGAGCAGCAGCACACCATAAGGCGCTCATTAACGGTCAATATGGAATAATATGATTCCTGGAAGCTGGATTGGACAAGCAGGAACAGTTTTCTGGATACCAAGATCTTTAGAACTTAATAAAGTCGATGTTTTTCTTCTGGAGTTATGTTGATGAACAGGTGTGCGAAGTACCTGTCACTACATCAGACGATATGAAAGAATAAGGTAGACTTTTCAAAAGGTTAATGCGCAAATGGTTGTCGATCTTTTGAAGACCGTCTTCAAGCATGCGTTGATGTAGAGGGTGGTCACCTCAAGTATCTTTTATAACTTTATTGTTCATTTTTTTTTAAATTGATGTTAATAAATTTTGTATTGTAGGATAGGTACTTTAATTATCATATTGAAATATCACAAAAACTTTTTAGTTAGTGTAGATATAGAGAATTGGTACTGGATTAGATTTGGAGTATAGTACAGTAACTTCCATTTACCAATATAAAATACAGGGTGATCAGTTGAAAGGCATTGAGAAGCCGATGTATTCGAGTTTGGGCTCTGTGACCTGTATTCGCTTCCTTGGATATGGAAGCAGGTCTAGTGAATTATGATTCTAGACGACCATCACAGATGTATGGTTTTGTTGAATATTTATTTTAAACATTGCAGTTGAGCTCCATTACGATTTTCAGGAACAAGCGCTTGATGAAACGAAAATTACATTGAGGAGCTCCTACAATCACTTCAGGTATATATTCCCTCACTTTAGGAAATTATTGATGAAATCGGGCATACGTTATATGAAAAGAGCAAAAAAAGGAAACGTCTTTTTGTATTCACTATTATAGAATTTGAGATTTTCAGGTCATATCCAACCTACTAAAAAACTTTTTCACCAATTCCAAAAATACTTCTAGTTATTTTCACAGTGGCAGTAGCTTGATGCAGTTTGAACAAAAATACAATAACAATAGTAGTTATTTTAGAGTTAAGACACTAATTGGAGGCAAAAATTCAAAGCAATAAAAGCGTCCTTCATGTTAAGTAGAAATCGTTTATCACGTATTAGCACATTTTTAAGATATAATGGCTTTTACCTTTACTTAACTAGACAGTTTAAGATAATACTTGATTGAATGGGAATTGCCACCTATCATCAAAATAAGGTTAGGAGGAATATGAATAGGAATTTATTTCTCATAGTCCTATATAGCTCTTGTATAACTGTACAGAATCGTTTTTGAAAAAACTTTCCATCAATAAAAATGAAGGAGCTATGTTTAAAAGACCAATCAAGTTTTTTTTTTTAATTCGAGTAGCCTACTTCGAAAAGTAATAATTTATTCAACAGGTATACCTACTTGCTATACCTACGTTTCTTTCTATTTATATGTATGAAATTTCTTTATAAAAATTGCAACGTTATTGAGGGTTGTAAAGTTGCGAAATAAACTTTATACATATTTTAAACAACAGAATTATTGAATTAAATCACTATAATAATTAACCCTTTTTGGGGAAAATATTATTTTCACAAAAATTGAATAGATGAGGCTTTTACTTGATGTAGATCCATAGTAAGTTATGAAATCAAACAATTTTATTTTGTTAAATCTACATTGTATTTAAACATAAAGTGACGCGTTTCGCTAACACAGTAGCTTTATCGAACGAATGATTCGATATTGTATATTTACAAAACAATAAATTTAAAAGTTATCTCACGTTTTCAGGATATTACTTGCACAACCCACAAAAAGCGCTCACTTATTAGAAATGACAAAAACTACAATACAATTACTCAGATCCGATGTTTCACTTTCGAATTCTATAGTGGTATTTAAAACTTTTAGGTAAACGTAAAAAAGATAATATTATAGTTGCTGAAAAAATCTGGATTTACAAATAATCTATCCCTATGCTCATACAAATTAATGAATTCGATGAATGAGTCAACAGTTACTATTAAAACAATATTTCATAAGTTATCCTCTACAAAAGCTCCGGACAGCGTCGCAGGTATACATTGAAAGAGGAAAACAGGCGTCGGTAATCAATAAATCAATCAAAGGAGGCGCTGACAGTGGCACGTGCTGGTCGTGCGACCAAACAACGTCTGTTAGTTTCCGAACAATCGGTTTTATGCATGCAAAAGGCATCATTCAGGTGGTTCCTTTGACAAGAATGGTTTATTAGAATACCCCATGCATTATCCGTCAAAAAGGGTCAAGTAAATGTTATACTTTATGTGATCAGTGAAGGACAATATCGATTCATGTTTTTATAACTGGAAGCTATTTGATGCATTTCATATATGTTACCGTGAAAGACCGAAAGTAGTGAATGTCAACATTCGCCGGTGGATGTCGACAAATGTCAAATGCCTTGGTGAAAGTCCGAACATTTGTTAATTCTACTATATATATTCGGACTTTCACCGGTATATGTCGAGCCCCGGCACGTCTTAATCTCAAGCACTGACTGACCTGCAACCTGACACGTCTTCATCACAAGCACTGACTGATCCGCCACTTGGCACATCTTCATCACAAGCACTGACTGATCCGCCACCTAACACATCTTCATCTCAAGCACTGACTGAACAACGCGAGCTAATTTCTTTAAAAAGAGTAGCTGCAAAAGAGAATTTTCTACTTCAAGCAACAAAAAAAAAGTTTCCTCCTGTACAAATATTTAGTGTTTAAGCTTTTCTATTAAAAAGAAAAATATTAATATGACTTTTTGCACATTTCAACAATTAATTAATAAATTTAAAAAAAATATATATATACAACATAAATATAAAACACGAACAACCAATAAAAACCGTTCTAAAATAACAGCGCTCGACGGGCGACGTCCCGTATAATATGTCAAATTAAATGGAAGTAAGGACGTAGCGACGTACTGTACCATCCAATTCACCAGACAGTCACCAGCGGCATCGGTGCTTTACGCGATAAATTGGAACGAGTGAAACATCTTATATTTTTATTCTGTAATCTTTGGCTATAGGCCCGGACGGATATTGGATTACACTTCAAAGTCAAACGGGGCTGGCACATCTACAAGATATTCAAACCAACCATTCTGTTTTGCAATTAGAAGAGACAACATAACTTGTAGACCGATTTCGGCGTATTTGCGCTTCATCAGTACAAGGTATATGTTATCCGTCCGGGAGCTTAAAGCCTAATCACGGACTGAAGAATACCCTAAAATCACAATCAATACATGTCTTCCATTAACGGAAGTGTAAAAGTGAAAAGCTTTATTAAATACGACAATATTACAGGAAACTTTAATAATACTTTATTTGTAAATTTTACAAACTTTTGTGGAGCAGTTGATTTTATTTGAAAACACATCGTGGACAACCTGTAGGAACATAATAAATGTGTAGTGAAATAATAAATTTTTGTTTTCATGATCTGTTTATATTTTACGTGGATCAGTGTGAAGGATAAAAAATAAGATCTTGAAACTTTTCCACTGGAAAAAGGTTTTTAATTTTCCATTTAAACTGATTTTGTTATGAAAGCAAAGTACTAATCCAATGTTTTCGTAATATAGAAAAAGTGATTAAATCTAAAAAGTTATTAAATATCATCTCCTTTGTTACATTAGATTATTTTTCGTTGATATACCTGTTGGGAAACAATAAAAGAAAAATGCTTCGAAGCATGCAGACACAAATGGTTACCAAGGAGTTTCTCCCGTGCTCTGGAGTTTATTGGGCGGCATTACAAAGGAAATTTTCCACCGGTACTGGTAGAGGAATGCAATACTTTTGGAAGAGCGCTGCAGCTCTACTTGAAAATTCTGGAAAAAAACTCTTGAGAGATTATATATCAGTTTTCTACCCTGATATTTGGTAGAATTTATCGAGCGCAACATGTGCCTAATGGATCGACATTTCCTCGAATTTTAAAATGATGAAGAGCAGTTTGTACTTTAATTAATTGCATAGCATAGATTTTCAACATCAAAATCTAACTGGAAAAATTACATTTTTCACGTTCTGTCTTAATTTGATACTATTGGCGTTTTAGAGCAGAAGGTTATTTTCCAATTATATTTTATAAACAGGGTGGGGCACTATGAACGAACTATTCTCTGGCGTCTTAACGGCAAATATAATTAGAAAAAATAAGACGAGGAATTAAGTAGATCACTTAGGACTTTATCACTTTAAAAATATTTTGGAATATACAGGGTGCTCCAAAAAAGCGTGCCTTATCAAAGTTAGGTTCCTTTAAATGGAACACCCTGTATTTTATCACATTTTTGAATTGTACCACTAAAAATAATGTGAGTTCATCAACATTTCCCTATACCTATCTAGTTCAGTTTCCAGGATAAATCGATTTTACATAATTTGTAGACCCTCCGAAAAAATACAATAACTTCAAAATAAAAACGAATAACCACATTTGCTTTACACCATCTCACTAGAAGCTTTCAACATTCCGTTTCCAATATTTACCGGTATGCTATCATATACAGGGTGTTTTTAATATGACAGAATAACACTAACCATTTAATACATAAATTTCTGGCTTAATTTAAATGGAAAACCCTGTATCTGTTGGGTCTGTTAAACGTGGGAATTTATTACCTTTCAGTTGGTATTAGGGTTGCCTATATCTAACTCTGATAGTTCTCGAGGAATTTTAAGTTTGTTTTTTTAATATTCAATTATTTTGGTGGCTTAATTTAGGTATATAGCGCCCCTATCTTAAACGACAATCTAAAGTCACACTTAGATATTTTATATTATAAGTTCAATTTCATGATGTGTTTTGTATGATCGATGAAAATTTCCAATTCACCATAATCAGGTTTCTTATTCTCATAACTGAAAACAGGCAGGAACATGGTTTTTGCATGATTGAACGAATCAAGAATATTTTTATGTCGTATTTCATTCTTTCTGGTTTTCAATTCTGACCATGTCTCTCCTGTATAAATTATACCATATTCTCAGCAAAACCTAAAATCTTCAATTCTCTCTTCGAAATTTTGAAAGTTGGAAAACAAAAATTATATTATTATTTTATACCATTCAACTTGTCGATCGCATTGTTTATAGAATTCTTTTAAATTCTCTCTGTCAATATAGTACATATTTCTCTTTCTCTCTCACCAGATTAATTGCACTAGTGATATCTCATTCTAGTTTTATTACAAAATTCTCATTTAGAGACGTAATTAAGTGACCGGTATCGATATTCCGCAATATCTATTGTTAAATTATCATCAAAGATAACAATTCTAAATGGAATGAAATTTACTTTCGTTCTAGATATCTACATGGAAACAGGGACAGACATCGGAATGTTCGTGGTAAGAGGCAAAGCATAGCATCGGCTCCGACAGGAATGTGCGAGAGAGCAGGAGGAGCAGGAATGTAGGAAAGCAGAATTGCGTGGTTTCAGCCGTCACGGTCGGAAATCAAGAATAATGCGGACATGAAACTGCACTCGCGATCGACTCCCGTGGGAGCAGGAGCGATGGTAGAGAGTGATCATCCTTAGTAACTATATCGATTTTTATGTAATTTTTAATATGCTTTCCAGGACCAAAAATTCTTTCAAGTTATTCTGAAGTGTTGATACCTTGTATAAAGAATGGGAAACTCTAATTTTGGAGTATTGATGAGAGAAACTACTAATAAAATATTAAGGAGGACGTTAAAGACTTTTAACCGATAAAAACACTAAAAAACATTAATATTATTCCCATCTGGTTTTCACTTCTCGAGTCTGTCTGACGTAGTCTCCGAAAATATTGCTGATGCCAGATTGGCCCATATACTATACAATTGGTTATACTTTCATCAAAAGCAAATTTTTTTTAACTGTCGCATCCATAATTCTATAACTAAAGTGTTGTCATCCAGACACTGTTAAATAGTCTAGATCAGATACCTGATTCGGTCAACGGAGGGGCACAAAGTATATGCTACGCTGTTGCATCACTTTCCAAAAAGTGACGAACGTCGGATCTTCCGATAGTCCTGGTCTCACTATATGATGTACTAGACAACGCTTTGCAATGGTAGAGCAGTTTTTTGGAGAAATTCGTTGAATAAACCAATCCTCGCGAATTATGTATAATTATGTTTTGTGTAAAATTGTCTAAAACCCTTCTTGATGTACAGAACAGTGTTTTTCAGCAAAATAAATAGTAAATTGCAATAAAATCACCTGTGGCACTCCCCATTCCAAGGAAGTCTGCCTTTACGTTACCATCTATACCAGAATGACCACGAATCTAGACCAGAGACACTATGTGAAGTATTTCCGTTTTGGCTTGATATGGTAATAGCTAAATGCGTTTAAAGCCAGCTGTCTGATGTAATTTTCATTTTTCATCTATGAGATCGATTTTTTCCGATTTCTCCACACAAAAATTAATGGCATAAATTTTAGCCTGAAATTACTTTGCTTCGGAACCTGGGGAGGTTTGCAACCGTATACACCTGCACTAGAGACTGATGGTGTTTTTAAATCATATGTACACCAACAGTTATCTACTCGTAGCAGCAGTATTTGCAGGACCATATATGTATTTTTTGTGATGAGCATACACTAGAACCTAAAAGCTCTATTGTGTCCCCTTCTTCTACTGAGTACCTGACGAAAGGCTAGTAAGTTATTTCAGTCGTAATCAAAGAAGGAATTTAAGCATTGCGTAGACTTTCATTCAGACCAGTTTTTCTCATTTATCCAGTAGTTTTCCTGGTTTCTGCCATGCTTTTCACACGTGACTGAAAGTTTCTTCTTACATTTCACAATACCTTCATTCTTTCTGCTAAGTTTTTCAAGGTACTCATCCAACCCTGGATTTACTTTTTTTGGCAATACCTATGCCTCCCAATATCTCCTTGGTGCTGATATCTTAAAATCATTTCGGTCCACGGAAAAGTTTAAGCTACTGGCATTTCTAGCTCATCAGCTATTTTATTTTCATTTATTCCACTGCGTCCTGAAACCCGTAGTAGGATCATCTTCTTGTCTATATTTAATTGAGTTTTTTTCAGTCAGTTTTCTTATGACTGCATAATTATTCGATAAAATAGCTATTTCTTGCGTTTTATCCATCAATATTGAACTGGAAATTATAGATAACGAAATCAACGAAAGCAGTATCCAGTCATCTATATTCTCAATACCAGTGACCGATGAGGCAGATAGATACAGACAAAACAGAACCGTCAAGAAAAGCAAAAGCTGAAGTAGAACACCAGCATAACACCTTGGATATAAGCAAGACCACCAGCTCTATTGAAATCTTCTTTTAGAAAAAAAGTGTGGGCCACTGAAAAATATGATTGAATAAATTGAGCAATTCGAAAATATATCGATCATTAAACGGAGGAGTTGAATATCCTGCTATACTATACACTCACTTAACCAACATCTGAATCAATTTTCTCATTGTAAAACAATAATGGCAATACACACAGAACCGGTATCAGGTTCCAATATAATAATGATATAATAGTGCCGTGTTGTGGTAGGATTTAAATTTAATAGAAATGTTCTTTAGATTCATTCAACTTTTAGTTGCCGTCGGTGATAAATTATAAACATGTATAATTGCACATTGTTTGTTATCTGTTAATAATATTAATTTGAATTGTTATTAGAAAGGGTAAGTGGGTATTTATAGGTGAAATGACACGACACTGGTAGTTTTAGATTGTAAAACTGTAGAACTGTTCAGAACTTCTTCCCAATATCTACCACAAGTATCTACATAAATATTCAAATTGACATCCTATTGATAAACATGCGATCATGTGTTATTAAAATTTTCTATATTGTCAAAGACATATAGTGAGGAACCACAAAAAAATTTGTCTCCAGATGATTATTACATAGGACATGCCAACATCCAGCAAAATGAATATATAAACTTTGACGTTCTTTATTCTGTCATCAGATAATACCTCAATCTCTTCTAGTATGTTAATTGTTCGGAGGAACAGAACCTACTGCTACATAGAGCAAATCGTAAGGCACTTTTGTGGAAAATTAGACTTAATAAATGGTATTTTTACGGACAATAAAACCATAGTTGTAAACCACCGAAAATAAGAAATTCCAAGTAATGACTACTGCAAAATGATGTTGAAGGGAGGGAACTATCGAATACCTACTGTCATTGGTCAAGTACGGTAAGAAATCCATCCCAAAGCTCTGGGACAAGATTTTATAAGGAGTCTTGGAGGAGACATACATATGTGATCTGTGAGACATACTTAATGGCTCATTTGAGATAACGAGGCGATGAAGATAGGTTTCAGATTAAACGGATACAGATGCTATATTACTTTATCTAACCTTATATATGAAATTGATATTAATATTAATTGATATTATAAGCTCGTAACTTCAGCTGTGGATATTCAATATTTTTAACGGGGTACAAAAACACAACATTTTTCAAATTGTTCATTTTATTTTGAGTTTTTTTTTTATTTAGGACATACTTTGCTTCAACTACGCCTAAATATACGCCAATTGAGAATTGAGAAAATAGTTGGTCATTGTTTTATCTCCTTATAATACCTGTCAGCATATATAGGTATGCTCTATATATATATATGCCATAAAATTTTGTTTCAATACCTCGTCTTGATCGCGATTTCAGTAAAGTAATATAAATACATTTGTTGACAGCTGCAGCTTTGCCATTTAATTTGAAATCTCATCGGAATGAAAATTTTAATAATTCCACCTGGACGAATATATGAATATCGATGACAATGAAACATCGCCTTATGTATTCAGACTAATTGAGTGCTCATGTCACTATCAATAAATCAAAGGGCCTAACATATTGCGGATAAAGTAATCCTTGGTCACGTGTTTGGCATTACTATTGAAGCCAATGGTTTTCTCTTTCTCCCCTATTAAACGATGTAATCCAGTTGTAATACACTTACTAGTTGCAGTAGGAATGTCAATAGGGATAATATAAAATGTATCGTTGAAAAAGTAATATAAATTCTATGGATAACAGGTAGGTATTTATGAAGAACTTTTTCCAATGTGGGTTGATCTGACAACAGATAGCTTTTGATATTGATTTTGTTTTATTTTTGAACTGCATGCTATATGATTAAAAAATATATAGGAAGCTAGCTGTTGAGGTGGTCGATAAGTCCAAAAAACACGCTTTCTCCGTGCGAACATAACAATTTTTTCCAAGCACGGAAAAAGCATTAACACCTGAGAATAATCTCCAGAACGGCCTGAAACACCGTCTTCACTTACTATTTGTTCTCGATGTCTAATGGTCTTTCATTGAAAAATAAGTTCAACCTATTATACCGTGAATTTTCAGTTTCTTTATTAAATGTTTATGGCTGACGGTATCGAAGGCTCCCAATAAAACCACAAATATATGTTCAAGTGGAACTTTTTCATCTAACGCCTTATTTAATTACGATGTTAGCTGTAATATGGTATTCTCAGTGGAACGCTCTTTTTTAAAACCAAGCTCGTCATTTTAGAGTCTTTTTTCCTTTTTGGGAGCCGTTCTCATGCTCTCATTCAGTCTATCCACTCCCGTAAATTCGAGCAGAGAATATGGCTCCGCTGGATATGTTTCGGGTAGCACATATATTAGCTTCAGCAAATTGACTCTCTTCTTAAGTTCAGTGCCTTAGTTGGACCAGATATGGGTTACGGTCTCAGCCTCCAAGTCGGCACCTGAGATTCTCCTTACATAGTCCTATTTTTGGCAGGTATCTTTCACCCTTGAATAATCTGTAATGATTTTAGACGATTTTAACTGATGTTCAGTAGTTCTGTTTCTCACTGTGTAACTGCATGGAGTGTTACTCCACTGTAGTCTTTGTTGGCTTTGTTTCCATTTTTGTGTTTGTCCTTGGATTACTTTCTTTGTGATCCCCTGGTCCTGGTCGTTGCTGAACCTTTTTTCGCGATTTCATCAGCTTGATCATTTCCAGAAACATCGTTATGTCCTGGCACCCATCTCAGTTTAATATGGTCAGTACATTTAGCTCCTTCTGACATTTCTCTACCAGTCTGGATGTTACCTTGCGGTTATTCAAATCCGCAAGGCTGGCTGTAAGTTCCTGTTTGTCCCATGAGAATCAGTCATGTATTTGTTAATTCTGCTACATTGTAGGATAGCATAAATCTCCGCCTGAAATACAGAGGTATAGTCTCTTAACTATTTCCCGCTGCTCCTGTCCCTTTCCCAATCTTCTTCCTGTCTGTATACCAAGTCTCACCTCACATTGACCCTTTAAACAGGTCAGCCTTCTTATGAATCATCCCTACCGAAGTAGCAAAACCATTCAACTTATTCACTATGACTGCATGAATGTGCTTCGGCTTCAAGCATGTATTATGACCTTGACGAGTCAGCTTCAAATATCTTATGAACATAAGAACAAGTTATTTTTAAAAATGAAAAACTTGACTTCACCATAATTTTAGTTCTACTGTTGAAGGATTGACGACGTTGCTTAAACTTATCAACCAGCTCATGAGGATAACAAACTGCTCAATAACTTAAATGAATTTTTCATTCAGAAATTAAAAAAACGATCATAAATCAAGAGTATCAACCTCGCTCTGATACTAACTGTTACATGAGGGTATTTGTCGTTAGGATATATGGGAAATGCACGTCCATATCGTGTTTCACGGCTGCGGCTTAGCCTCGACGGGCTTTATGGGTATTACATTTTATACATAAATCTACAAGATACATAACTCTCCAACGGGATCAGAAAGATAGCTGCATTTTGTTGGCCACGTCCTCAAGTTCCATTTTCCAGACTTCTTTTGTGTATTTTTTTTTCTTCTATGGTCCTGAAAAAGAGAACTCAATCGGAATTTTAACTGCTGATTACAACTCACCCCCTCATATAGGTATTTGTTTTATTAACAAGGGATGATATATGGCTGAATAGCTTTGTAATATAGGAACAGAGTAGAAAAGGTCACACACTTATACGCAATAGGTCAGAATAGGATTCAGAAAAGTTTGGATTGTCTTGGTACCTAGTTCAGACTTTAGTGGAGGTGAGTATGCAGAAAATTGAATCAAGATGTAGGAACAGAAAAAGAATAAGATAATGATTGATGAAGTCCTTTCTAGGCCGGATGAAACTAACGACGTCTTCATAAGATCCATTTTTGGTCACTTACAGACTAACAAAAGGCAAGAAATAGACGGTATATGTAGCTGAGTTTGGAATACCATCTATGGTAGTTGCTTGAAGTGATGTGCTGGAATGAAATAAATAAAACGTTTTTCCAATTCTCCTTTGTATATATTAGACATTATAATTATTGATTCCACATTAATTTGAATTCTTTTTGTGTTCAAATCACTGTTCCTCCTCACTGGCTTGTTTGTATGGCCATTTCAGTGCATGTTATATAGCTGGATGTGTCAGCTTCCTCTGCATCATCTAGAAATAAAGCTATCAATTAAATACTATAAGATATATAATTTTTTCATACATGTTTATTATAACTTTCGTGATTTTTAGTTTTGAGAAGATCATCTTTCCTTTCTATTTAACTATATTTCAATGTTATTTTGTTCATTAAACTGGTTGAGAGAGCCCCCTTCACAAAGCTATAACAATTTGTGCCACCAATTTTTTTGTAGAAATTGTTTGATAATCAAATCAACATGCTTCATGATAGAATATTTCACCATTATTTCACGTGCTTGCTACATTAGATTTGATGACTTAGGTAAAGTGGACGTAATACTTTTAATGCAGCTATCTAATCGTATATCCCCTAGTTACGTCATTCACCGGTGATATAATGTCCAACATAACATTGTTACACCATTTCTAATTTATTAATTCCGAATAATCTAGCTGCTGTTATGTGGTTAGAGCCAACAGGAAGAATCGGGCCCACAGCTAACCTCTCGATATAAATCATCCTGGAGTTGCTCCTTGCTGACAATTGGATGCGGTAGAATAGGTAGTTGATGTTCATGGGAACGGGCATTCCAAGCTTGCAGTTTCTGGAACAAACCTTATTCTGCAATTGGGATTGAACTGCCACCAGGGTCGCCAGTCGAGAAGCTTGTGCTTGTGGTATGTATGTGAAGTCTAGCATATATATGATTGTCACAGAGGGTCAAACGTTCACGAGCAAAATTGTGAACCTTTTCCATTTTTTCTCTCTAAACTTCATATGTACATCGGGTATATATATACGTTTTTCTGCTTCTTCAGCAGGAGACAGTCTAACGAAACGAAGATTGTTAGGAAGCTTTATCTTTGCATGTGATCAGCATAGATGGAGTATAGCCAGTTAATTTGTGTCCTGTCCTGACGGCAATATAGAAATTGAAAGTTTCACATTGTTTTTCAGAGACGAACATTGGAAGGAACTTGCAAATAGTCCTATAATGTTTTCCTACCACTCCGCAAACTGCGAGTGAAAAGGCGCAGTGAGTGCTTTTTCAAAGCCGAATGTTTTCATCCATTCCTGCCATAGCTCGGATTCCAAATTTTGCTGCTAATGTCATTGTTTCTTGATTAGCAAAAGGTGCTATTCCTGGCCATATGGAAAAACGCTCCTTTAGAACCATCAGATATTTGTCTCCCTCTTCTGTCAAAGTAAGTAGACCAATAATTTCGATTGTCGCATTTATTCGGTTTTTGTTTTTCTTTCATTACACAGGTCATGTTTCTTCCCGTCGACAGTTGTCCCGATAATATTTTACCGGAACTCGTGTCAGTTTTATTTCACAACCAAAAAGTTCTTGTGAGTGGCTGCTATGAAGCTTCTCAAACACACTTCTTATGTAGGATCTTAGCAGAACCAATTGGTGAACTATACAATGTGAAACAGCCAAATGGAATAAATTCGATAACGAATTAAGAAGGGCGGGTTGAGAAAAACATCGTCGTCTTACGTGAGTTCTTTATAAATACTCACCATTATTCTTACAAATTGGCAAATGGACAATTTCACCGGTGAATACTCAACCTTTGTGAGAAAAATAACATATTACTAATTTTATTTTTAAAAAGGCCCAGACATTGTTTAGGCTAATGGAACCGTAAGGATCCGCAGTCAATATCACAACCTCACACACACAAAAAGGCCCAGACTGAATAAAATAACTCCATTAGAAAAGCATTACACGGGATATCATTTATTTCAACCACTGAGATATTTAAAACTGAAGACGACAAGAACTAACAAATTGGCGAGTTAATGAAGGAAGTCATCGTACCAACATTGTTCACAGGTTACATATATGCAATAAAATAAGATGAAAGTGATCACTGGTGGATATACTCAAGAGGCTTATTTGCCAAATTGGAAATAAACCTGCGATCAGGCCCTTCTAACACATCAGTCTAGTCTACATTAAACAATCAACTTCGTCATTTCCCTTTTACTTTTATTAACCATCCAAATATCCATTTCCATATCATATATTTTGAAGAATGTTGCATTTTTAAATAAAAATTAAGCTTTATTATGCAATATATTTTTTATTATTACTTGGAAAAATCACAATGTGACATAAAATGGAGAAAATAAAAAAGATATAAAATGTAAACCATCCCATAGAACTTCTTTTATGTGGTGTCCATACCGACTGGTGCCGTTGTGGAGATAAGTTATGACTTTCCACCCTACTTTGCATTTTACTTCTCTTAAAATATTTATGACTCACGACTGTGTAAACGAATATAGGGGGTAATGTGTATATACAATGGGTAATCGTATGTAATTTCATAAAGGGGATGGAAAAAAGCCGTATGGAAATTTTTTAACCAGTCATTATGTAACTATAATTTTTTTCAAATACTAAAATCGATCGGCTGAAAGACCATGAATATTGAATTGGTTAATTGTACACAGGTATAAATGTAACACATCTCGATATAATATATATAAAAAATATGGAGTTTCAAGTATCTACATATGAAGATCTGGGCATTTCTCCAATAAAAGTTTCTCATAGTGTACACGTATGCGGAGCAGGAAGAACAATTACAAAACGGCAGATTTCAAGAATTAAAACAAAGTGACCTGATATCTATCAATGAAGCTGAATCTTCAGTCAAAGAAGATGACGTAAAATCTTGCGATTTAGCCGAACCTTGCGGCTACTCCGTAAAAAATATAACAAGCACAAAATTTCAAGATGAATGGAAAGCATTATGCGATTCAGAATTCGATATTGATAGAAAATCTTCATTTGGCGAAGCAGGGTAGCTGCGAACATATCACTGTGTACTTAAATATGATACCTAATTGTGTAATCATTATTACGTCTTCAGACCAATTTTTTGTGGGACATTTATTCGGAGAATGAATAGCAACTTCCATATTTTAATAGTCAGTGAAATTATTTATGAATTAGGAGTTGTAGTATTTCAATAATTTTTTCAACACCCAACACAGTTTACTCTTGATATAATATGATATGCTGTAATTATTTGGATATATGTGTGCCTATTCACTTTTGAATCTGTACGGGCATGAATTTAATCAGACGTTAAATATTGTTTTGGTCGTTTTTAACTTATTTGATAAAAATTGACAGGAAAAGCTATACCTACCCACATTTTTTTTCGATATTCAGCATTCACGACATGGCATACGAAAAAACCATCAAGCACCGGTGAAATCCATTAGTCACGTGACGGTTGAAAGTCAGGGCGGAGCGCTTCTATATTAATTAAGGACTATCTGTCACTAACTCGCCCCATCTTCGTGATGGATGATTCCATAGGCGTCGATGCAAACGTTAATTAAACATACCCCGAGGATTTGGAAATACATGAAAAAATACTTGGAAATCAATGCCTGACAAAAGTAGAAATTATAAGAAGTGAGTCATCAGGAGTTGTACATATTCTGTACCTTGTATACTTTGAAGTGTTACGAAATTATATTGTTTGTGAATGTATACCTACATAATACAATTGCTCTGCAGATTCGGAACCTTCGTAGGGGAAAGTATTTTTAATCGCGAGATAACCTACATTGAAAGTGTGCCTTTCGACTCGGATCGACAAGATCGACTCGGCAGGTTATACCGCAAACCATAATTGAATAAATGACACATTCCTGTACAAAGTTCACTAAATTTTACATTTATAATTTTACAAATGGCACGTTTCAGAAAAAATCTCACTAAACTTTTTTTATCACTTTTTACAGAGGTTAAACACATTGGTTTCAAAAACTATTATACTTAATTATACTTGTGGTTGATTTCACATAAATTTTCATGTTTTTCAAATACATAGGTTGAGGATGGCTGAGAAATTAAAAAATATAACTATTTCCTTTTTTCTGCCATATGCTGATCATAAGAAGAATGTGGTTTTAGGTTAGTACTTGTCGGTTGAGAGTTGCGGATAGAATCAAAATTACAAGTAGGAAACAATTGGATGTAAAAGGATAAGTTAGCTACTAAACGGGGAGGTGGCGTTAGGAGTTTGATTCATAAATAATTAAAGCTGGATTTATTACAGTTGAGGAACTAGTAGTTTTTCAACATACTGCCCACCAGAGTAAAAGGCAAAGATAAACACAGATAATATAAATTTACCAATCAAATACTCGAAAGACCAGGACATTATTGTCCAAATAATAAAAATACAGCCAGGTCAACTCGCAAGCGGATCCCATATCACCGCTTTAGCGTTTTCTCGTGGTTTACTTAAAGACAAAAAGTAGAGTTTAGTGAGACAACAAGAAAGGGATACCTTAAAAGTGGAGTAATTATACTTAAAAAATAAGAAAGGTTTTAGTTGAAGGATAAGTACAAGGGATTGAGGACAGGGTTATTGTTCTGCAATAGGATTTTCATTGATCAATGGTACAATTTTAGTAATTGGCCGTGTAAACACGTCTTGTTGTGTTCTCACGTGAACTGTTCTGATTTTTCCATCCGAGCTAGGGATTTTGTCTGGCTAATGGCCATTGCAAAGGGGATGAGTCTCCATTCTTGATTAGCACTAAGTCGTTAACTTGTGCATTTGGATGAGGGTGAGCCCATTTGGGTCCGTGCTGCAGTCTGTTAAGGTTGTAATGTGGTTTTTACGGGGTGGTATTCGACGTAGATCGGCCTCTCAACTGATGTTGTTGCTGGTCACTCGGAGGGTCATCTTACAGGAATAAAACAACTACCGGTAGCACTGGGATACGTTCTATTTATTACTTAAACTTACTACTATACATTATACTACTTAGGTATTACTTATGAATAGCGATATTCATAATTTAACATTCACATTAACATTAACACTAATATTAATAATAATTCTTAAAACACTATCGTTTGCATATTTATACAAGTCAAGTCAAGTCATAAGTAAATATAAATAATACTAGTCTGTAGACCATCGTTTCCAGAACTGCTGGTGAATTAAAGAACATTGTTGCCAGAATTTCAATCGATTACCAGGAATACTAGTAATATCAACTTCAGGGTACGAAGTCGAAGGAGCTCCGATAAGGAAGTGTCCTGGAGTGAGGAGAATCATATCTGTAGGATCAGTTGATAACTGGCTCAATGGCCGGGAGTTCAAAATAGCTTCGATTTGGCAGATGATAGTGTTGAATTGATCAATGGTAAAAATTGAATTTTTTATCATTCTGTACAAGTGGAATTTGGCACTATTGATGGCCGACTCCCACAAACCATCCCAATGTGGGGATAAATTTGTAACCCTACTAATTGGGAATGAATTTCTGGAAGGTTATTTTTGAAAAAAGAGAATATTTCATTCAATTGGTTACAGGCGCCCACAAAGTTGGTGCCATTGTCGCTAGGGATAGTGGAAGGTAACCCTCTACGGGCTATGAACCTTTTTAGAGCAGCTAAAAAGGTAGTTAAGTCGCATACCAATTCCAGGTGGACTGCTTTAGTTGCAAGACAAACAAAAAGTGCTAAGTATCCTTTGAGAAATGGGGGCTCTTTTTAGATGAGATGATTTGATTTGAAACGGTCCCCCGAAATCTACTCCTGTATGAACAAAAGGTTTGGATGGGGTTATCCTTTCTTTAGGAAGACGGGCCATTATCTGTTGGGAAGTTACAGCTTTGAATCTGGTACAGAGAATTCGTTTGATTTTTCTCAAGCCATCTAACGGCCAGAATTGTAGCCTTACGTTTGAGAGGGTACATTGTGGTCCGCTATGTCCGAGTCGTCTCTGTTCATGGATTAAAATTAATGATGTAAAGAGATTTTTGCTAGGAAGTAAATAAGGGTGCTGTTGGTCATATGGTAAATCAGCGTTGGACAACCGTCCTCCTACTCGGATAAGATCATTATCAAGAAAAAAATTCAATGAGTTTAGTTTTCAAGATGGAATAGGAGTGCTTCGTTGCGAAGGAATCAGAGTATCAGAAAAGCTAGTTGCTTGAACTTGTTTTATAAGAAAAAGCTTAGCTTTCAATAGGTCTGATGGAGAAAGAGAATGTTTTTTGTCATGAGGGTATTTACAATTATGTACGTTCCAGATGAGTTAGAGGCATATTTACTTGGAATCGTCCACACGGTAATATTTTAGTCCTGAACTTGAATGTTTCTTCTGCCAATTGGTCTTCGAGGGTGAGAGGTGAAGGTTCAGGAAATTCTTTTGGGTCCAAAATGTCTCGACAAGAGTGTGTAACGACATGTCAGCGTCATCGTTAACCAAAGTTGAAGAATTCTCTTCTTCAGAGATCAAAGTGGTTATATGAAAGGAATAAGCGGGAGGACTTTCTTTACAGTTAATATTGGATAGGGTGTAACCTAAAACTGCCCCAGGCTAGAGCACTCCACTTCAGGGAGTGGAATTCGGTACCAATTTAACTATTTTATACACTATCACTGGGATGGGGTGTACAATGAATATTAAATTGGGCGCCACCAGCTTTTTAATCGAAACGAAGCAATTAAAACCAGAAGCAAAAGGTGGAAAGCTGGAAACACCTTGTAAGAAATCAAAGTTGTGTTACAAAAAAAAATCTACTTATTCCCGAACACGTTTATCCAATTCAATGATTATTGAATAATCAATACAAAGAATGAAATAATAATCATTTATTGAATTATTTGAAACTCAACATAAATTGAATATTTAAAAAATTGAACGAAGAGAATACTATTGTAGCACGCCAAATCCAAATCTTACACACGCTATAGATAAGACGGAGGAACTTATCTGAGGCTGAGGATGTTTGCAGCTCTTAGCGCGATGGCGGCAGTGGCGAAGATATCTTCGGCAGGCAGTGAACCTCGTGCACGGGACAGGAACGAAGTGGACTAGAGATGCCTTTGTGTTTGCCTTCTGAGGTAAAACTTGAATAAAATTACCGTAAACTTGCCAGCTGCAGAGCTGCGGAAAAAAAGAGAAAACAGGGATGAGGAACTAGAAAAGAAACATTAGGAAGGAACGAATAAATAGAACAGATCAGGTAAAAAAGGAACTTATGCTATAGCGCATACAAAACCCGGACTCCACGTACTAAAATACAACAACAGTGATCTGTTTTATTCTATTCGTTTTGTTCCTCAAATACACAAAAAAATGAAAATCAGCAAATAAGCAATAAATATAAATAAGCTGTAAGCACTAGAAAATAACCTAGGAAAAAAACAATAATTAACTTACCAACCAGACAATAAAAAATTGTTCACTAAAAATTAAAAAGAAAATATACATAACAGTTGCCTTCAATGTGGCAGTTAGAGGAAAGAAAGAGTCCACTCGAAAATTGAAATTTCGACAGACAAAAATGGAAGAAGAATTTGATACAAATTAATGTTTTATTTCGGAGTGGCTAATGCGACAAGGAAACGGCATGTTTAGAAATTTAGTAAAAATTTGGGAGGAAGTGACTAATAAGCCAAAAAATTCACTAAATGAAATAGTTTTCCAGACGAAAAACGTAACAGCTGAACAGAATGTTACAAGGGGTACGGTACCAGATATTATCCATCCCAAATGAGTATTGAGCAAAGTAGGAAGTCCATTTCCCAGTTTTATCAATCCGTGTTTAATTAGGGAGTAATAGATATCTGCACCTAGAAGAATGTCCATGTCTCTATCCTCTTCATCGTCTCCATTATAAGGAGATTGGGATAATTCTGCATGTGCTTCCGAGTAACTATCAAAATTTCTAGATAATGTTTCAATGCGATTACTCAGTTGAAATTTGTCCAAATTTTATTGTTGATTTTTAGTATACCATGTCTGGATGCGAAGAATATTATTTTTGTAAGAATCCCTTTGATTTCTGAGAACTACTTTTTTGTTGGAAGCCATTGTTGTAGGTTAAAGGATTGAGTAAGGTAAGATAATGGAGTAGGAGTTATATATATATTTTTTTAATTAGTTTGTTCCTTCACTTTGATTGGGAACCTCTATATATGAATAACTGTATGATAAGTACTTTTCAAATTGTACAACACAAGTAGGATAACTTCGAAAACCAAGTGGGTACAAATTCAGTCGCAACAGTGTAATAAGTTTGTTATACATCAACAGGATAAATTAAATCATAATAAATTTAAACCATAAGCAAAAAATTATTTGTACATACCTACAAAGATGTGAGTTGCTGCAAAAATACAATACAATATAAAATTAAAACTTTTTATCCAACGAATATGAAATAATTCACATGAAGTCAATAATGAACAATAAACCTTTTTGTTTTCAAAGTTTTCAAAGATTAATTTGAAAAAATAAATTTTCTTATCAAAAGAATATGTGCACAGAGAATCGATAATAGGTAATAAATGAAACTTTTTCTACAGTTTTTTCACAGGTTAAATTTGAAAAAATAAATTTTTTGTCAAAGAATATGATTTTATACACAGAAAATCGATAATAAAGAATGAAATTACACAGGTTAAATTTGAACAAATAAATTTTCTGTCAAAAGAATATGATTTTATACACACAAAATGGATTACAAACAGTTCAAATTTAAAAAAAAATCAACTTCTTTTTTTTCAAAAGAATATGAAATTATAAGTACACAGAAATTCGATAATAAAGAATAAAATTACACAGGTTAAATTTGAAAAAATAAATTTTCTGTCAAAAGAATACGAAGCACCTAGAATAGATTTTTTACATACCTTTTACTTATATGAAATTTCATCAAAATGATGATTTTATAAGTACCTACTATGAATTTTTTGAAATGTTATTTATTTTTTGAATTTAAAACCAAATGTGCACAATGTATGTACTGCACTGGAATATGATTTTTATGGAAAAACTTACTTGGTAAATTTTTACTTTCTTCCTTGCATGGGATGTGATGCTGTGATGAATCGTTGACTGTAAAAACGACTTAAAATCTTCAAATAATTCGATGAATCTCTGGCTGTTATCCAGCCGAAGTAACCATGAAGAAAAACTTGTGCTTTCTTGAATGTAACTTCATTTTCACACTCATAAATGGCATGTTTCATTACAAAGTTCACTAAATTTAACATTTACAAATGACACGTTTCTGACGAGTGAGAAGCTAGCTCCTAGCTCCAAACGTATATTTGCGACAAACGTCTGAACTGGCAACAGCGCACCAAACTGTCCGTTTATCCTGGTCGCCTTATGGCGCGGCCAGTCTCATATACGGGGGGAAGTTGAAATATAGTCTTAGAATTTGGTTGGAAGAGAACTGAAATAAACCTAATAATATATATTCTTTGGTATTCCACATTCAAAATTCGCGGACAAACGTTACGAGGG
>CAJUYG010001553.1:42936-63246 GCA_910591675.1 Galerucella calmariensis | reverse complement strand
CCAAATTACCTTTTGAAATTTCGTGACGTCATCTTTGGGGACCAAATCAGACCAAATTACCAACTCCGAGACAATATACCACACAATTTACATATTATTTGTAATTTTGTAGATCATTAAACCCTTTTTTTATCCACGCGATTTTATCAGCCAACCCCTTTTTTTCATCCAGCTAACTAAAATTCCATTAACAGATAACCAAATTGCGCCTGGTCATCATAAATCACGAGTTAATGGTTTGGAAAGAATCCAAATACCTATATATAATTGCACATACTTTCCAATTTTGTACTATCAAGGTCTACTGTAAAACACTTGGGCGTAGTTGTGGGTAGAGATACTTATTTACAAGTATAGGTACAAAATTTGTCGAAGGAAAAACAGCCCTAGCTGTACTTCAACTTTTCTTTTCAGTTTGTTATAAGCTTCTGGACACAATTATGGGTATAGTCAAAAGCGCCCTTATCGTGTGGGTTCAAAGGTCACTATAACCATATGTATCAAATCAGAAGACACAGAAGTTACAAAAATGTTAGATTACAAATATACCCAGAGAAAATATTGAAGGTTGATGTTTCCTGTACACTGGTTGACGAATTTCCACTTTTTCATTCATTCTCGAAATAATCTATCAGATTAAGTACCATTTTTTTTGCTTGAGGATGCAAAATACCGGAAAATTGCTTCTTATTATCCATATTGTCACTTTGAATTGTCAAAGTGACATAACTGACATTTAAATAAAAACTTCACTGGTGAAAGACTTTTTAGAATCGCTGAAAACTAAATTTTTATTCTTTTTTCTTCCGTCAAAATTGCATAAGTCTGTCTTATTCATCTTACGGATTTTATTTGGAAGTTGTGATTAGACGCAGTAAAAGAAAACCCGCAAGATAAGACTGCATTTAACTATATAAATATAATATGTCACGTTTTAAAATAATACTAGTACTTCCTTGTTCTAACCTAGTGCAATCAACGAAGATGTACTTTCAAGCTTTTGTTTTGCATTTATCCTTTTTTATTAACAACATATTCCGATTTGGTTGGGATATTGCGTGATCTGTTCGTTTCACTTTTATTGTCAACTTGTTTGGAAACATTGTATATGAAAACAATTTGTTAATAAGCGTATTTTATTGTAAACAAATACGTTTTATTATTTGATCAATTAGGAAGAATAAAAATAAGCATCTATGTTTCGACAAAATACAAAAAAATTGTTTATTTTTTGTAATTAATAATTTTTAAAAAGAAGTCATTGCCTTTATCAGTGAAAATATAACAAGCGATTGAATCTAAAAAGGAAAATAGAGTTTTTGAACATGACATACTTTTAATCCTCTCCATAAGCGTGCGCAGACTTTTTTATTAGGGGGAGGGGCAAATATCAAATTGGAATCTTTTGATGAAAAAACAAAGAGCCGTGCAAAACATTGCATTTGCAAATTGCCGTCCTTCAATTTCTCGCAATTCATTTTAAGAATTTCATTAAAAGAACGTTAAAATTTACAAATTATAAATGAAATGTTTTCATAGATTGATATTTTGAGGGATTGGGGTGGGCCATGATCCACTTTGCCCCCCCCCCTGTAGGCACGCCTATGATTCTCTCTGTATATTATCTACAAATCAAAAATTAGCAAATAAAAGGTATAAAAACCGAGGTATTTTTACACAAAAATTACCATATGTCACGAAGCAAAGTTTTATGACAAATAAATAAAATTATGTAAAAATGTTTAATGGCGCTCTAGCACTTTAGTTTAATTCCCCAATTTGAATGTTCCAACAAAAACGCAATTTAGAACTTTATCACTTAAAAACGTAATAGTTATTTTAATTCATAGCATGCCAAAGGTCATTATAAGATTATTTTGACTTTAATTAAAAAAAATATACTTACTCGACGTCCATGTAGCATTAAACGACCTAGGTTGGAATTTTCCATTAAGATAGTCTTCTAAAGTGAGTGCCGCCGCCACTGGTCCTTTGTTAGGAACCTCATCTCCTTTTGATAATAAGATAATCGCAGCTATTACCAAACCCACCGCTACTACTACTATTACCCCAGTTATTAGCCATTTTCTCTTCTTGGTCCTTCCTTTTGAAATAATTAAATCCTGTGGGAAAACACAAACAATTAGATCAACGTTCAGGGATAATGAAAATTACAGTCTATCTCCACATTTCGTCAAAAAATATGCCAGGCCTGGGTTTTCTTGTTTTTTTTTTTGTTTTCTATTTCTTATTTTCTGATATTGTTAAACATAGTTACACTTTGATCTGTGTCAGTTGGCCGGGAAGCGATAAACCTCAATAATTTTCCCCCCTTTCTTATATTTCTTGTTACATTACCAACCCTGCTTGGCTCTCAATAATTAAACATGTTCTTATTTTCAAAAGTCCTGCTAAAAATAATTTAACAGGGATGACAGTCATCCATTTGGCAACGTTGGGTCGACTTAAAGGATGTTTCTTTAGCATCTCGTATATTTTACCATTGTGGAAGGCAGACAAGACGTCAGTGAAAAGCAGCAGCATTGAATTTTTTTGGGTTTTCACTCTTCCACTATAACACAAAATATGTAAATCCTACTCACACTTTTTATTAAAATATTTCCCCAACATGTTTTTCTACATAACCGAGTTAAATTCATTAGTGATATTTTAGTTTATACGAATTTCGTGGAGCATTTCAAACGACTGATAATATTTTTTGGACGTAAACACCAAAACATTTCAAATAAATTATATAAATATATATTTCGTTAGGAAATTTTTATCTTGAGTTATTGTTAATTGTATCGTTTTTAATTTTTCTTATCACGCCTATTTTCGTTTAAATGGATTTTTAGAATATACAGAATGTTGATTTGTAAAAGTATAAATTATGCCATAGAATAAGATACAGACTAAGTATAGAGAGAATCATTAAAAAAAACCACCTCCTCACTTCTTAGGAATCAGAAAACCTGGGACATGCCACAATACCATTACCAGACTTGGAAAGAATGCCATTCAATGGTACACAGACGGTTTAAAAGCAATAGAAGGAATTGGGATAAGAGTGTTCGTGCCAGGAACCAAACACTCTGAGAGCTTGGGAAGAACCCTTTCAAACGGAAATCCACGCCATATAAAAGTGCGCCCAGTTCAATATTGATAAAGGATACAGAAGACAAAGGATTATCATAATATCGGATATTAAAGTAACCATTAAAGCACTGTGCTCTTGTGTAATCAGTTCCAAAATGGTGTGGGAATACCTAGACAAACTCGATGAATTAGGCGACAACAATATAGTCACCTTACTATGGATTCCAGGACACACTGGAATAGAAGGAAATGAAATAGCAGATGAACTAGCAAAGAGGGGGACTGAAATACCTCTCTGGGGGCCTGAACCCTTTCGCGGAATTAGCTCCAATGTAATATTGGAAGAAATAGGTAAAGCCGAGAAAAGGAGAAGATCTGACCATTGGAAAGATCTAGTAGGGCTTATACAATCAAAGACTCTTCTGGGTGACTACAATCTGTTGAGATCAAAAGAATGCATAAGTCAAAGTAAAACTGCGCTAAGAGTTTTAACAGAGATCCTAACGGGACATTGTCGCCTGAATGGGCATCTGACAAAGCTCTAAATAGTGGAGGAAAAAGAATGCAGATTTTGTGGCATGGAAGAAGAAACCTCCATCCACTTACTTTCCAACTGCACAGCACTTCAGAATCCTAGAGCACAGACCGATGTGAAGTTGGCAACCAAAAGTTAGCAACCGAAATGACGGAAATACTCGAAGGAACAGTGGCGTACCGTGATAGGAGATAACTAAAACAATTGGGTATTATCTTGTAAATGGTCCCAAAAAATCGAAAATTAATCAATTCAACACATACTGAAAGCACGACCTCTTCGAAAGGGTCTAAGGGTCTCAAAATGGCCAAAAACTACCCCAAAAATATTGAAAACGTATAAAAAGCATGACAGAAACGGGGTATCCTCTTTTGAATGATCTCAAAAAATCACAAATAAATCAATACAACACATACTGGAAGCACAACTCCTTCGAAAGGGTCTAAGGGTATTAAAATGGCCAAAAACTACCCCCAAAATATTGAAAACGTATAAAAACCTTACCGGAAACGGGGTATCATCTTCTGAATGGTGCCAAAAAATCACCAATGAATCAATACAACACATACTGGAAGCACAACCCCTTCGAAAGGGTCTAAGGGTATCAAACTAAAGAGAGACTCTCCTCAGAAACTGAGTAGAAATAAGGGCGCACAATAGATCTTTTAGGTCTCAGTGAATGTCACCCCAAAAAATATATACATAGGTCCATTTTTTGGCTTCCTCTTCACACTAATAATTTTTTTTATAATAGTTACATATTTGTATTGAAACTTTATATTAATAGTTATGTGAAAACGGTAAATAAAGTATTAATATAAAAAATAACTCAATTGGTATGGACTAAAACTGAGTGAGGTATTCACGATTTTGTACTTCATTTCTACAATCATTGAAATACTACTAATTAAGTGTTATCACGATACCAAAAGAAACAATTTATATTCTCATACAGCCGGCGAAAAATCAGTTTCGTTTGACCTGCTTTCGTTTTCCTGTGTACATTCTACAAGTATACCTACAACTTTTAGTATCTTGGATTGTAAATAAATGTTTCGGTCTAAAATGTTAAAGCAATATCATAAGAGACCTAAAAAATTCCAACAGCTGATTGGATTGTTTTTACGTTCCCAGAATAATTATAAATGTTGTGAAATATGTTAAATATTTGTTATCAATATTTTGTTCAAGCAGTACGTGAAGAAAATATGGCTTATTTCCTCACGTCTTGAATAATTATATAACATTTTTCCAGTTTGTTCACGAGAGAAAACTTTTGCTTTCATAATTTTCATATGCATGGTTTGTAATAACAAATTAATCCATGATTGGAATGAGTTAGAACTAGTTCAAACACGTAATCTATAACAATTAGATACATAATTATTATTTCTTCATATTAGAACAGTCTTCATATGCTATTTATCGATTACAAACAGGCCTATGACACTATAAAAAGGAAAAAAATTTATGAGAAAGGTCTGAGACAAGGAGACCCATTATCCACAACCCTCTTCAATCTAGTTCAAGAGATCATACTCAGAGAAAGTGGAATAAAAACCAGAGGTTTAATTTATGGGAATAAGCATCAATGTCTAGCATATGCGGACGACATAGTACTCATAGCAAGATCCAGGAAAGAGGTTCTAAGAGTATTTAAGCTACTGGAACAGAATGCAAGAGAACATGGTCTATTGATCAACGAGAAAAAAACAAAATACATGGTAATGAAGGGCAATGAGGAAACGGATATTATTATAAACTGTGATGGAAATAATAGCTACAGAATAGAAAAGGTGGAACAAATCGAATATTTGGGAGTCACTATCACAAATGAAGGAGACGAAGAAAGGGAAATAGAAAAAAGATTAACAAAGGGCAGTAAAGCAGCAGGAATGGTATCAAAGATGTTGAAATCGAAAGACATATTACGAACAGCTAAAATAAGAGTGTACCAGACTTTAATAAGACCGTCAGTTACCTACGCTTGTGAAACTTGGACAATGAACAAAAAAGAGCAAAATAAATTAGAAATATGGGAACGTAAAATGCTCAGAAAAATTTATGGTGGAATTAAGGAAGATGGAATCTACAGAAGAAGAACAAACAAAGAACTCTCAGAATTATATAAGCACCCAAGTATAACCCGTATAATTGAAGCACAGAGAGCAAGATGGTTGGGACATATAGGTAGAATGACGAAAGATAAATGGGTAAAACGAGTGCTGAAAAGTGGAGAAGGTGGTAAAAAGAGAAGAGGAAGACCAAGTAAAAAATGGTTGGAAGAGGTTAGGAGAGATCTGGGAACAGTGGGAGTTAGGGACTGGGAAAACGAGGCGAGGAACAGGAAAAAATGGAAAGAGCGAGTGAAAGATCTCGAAGCCAAGGGCCAGATAGGCCTGTAGTGCTGCTATATATATATATTGGAACATCGCGTCGCGTTTTTTATTAAAACAAACAGCCACTACGCAACATTACATTTCAGATCAGTGAAAAATATAATGAAATACGCTGTATATTCAGCTTCTTTGCAATCTCAAATTAGATCCAAAAATTCAAATTATACTGCAATGAAAAATCAGATATTTCAAAAATCTTTTTACTGAGACCTAAAAGATCTATTGTATTATTTGATATTCAAAGACCAGTTTTTTTGTAGATAGGTACCTATACATTGAATTTCAAAATCAATTTAATGTTGTCAAACGTTTACGTGTTAAATTAACGGTCAAGGTGGTTATGTAAATTTACTTTCACTCCACTACTTATGAAAACCAGATTTAATGATCCACACTTGCGACAAGTAACAGGTTTGAAATACAAATTATAACTGTATCCAAAATAATATGTATAACTCAAAATTGCACAATTGAAATTCAACCAAAAGACATGTTTCTCCTGGAGAAAATACAAAAATTTTAAATATTCAGTGATTTATCTATCCAAAATTACACTCTTCTCATTACAGCTTATCAACTGTTGAAATTTTAATAATAATACATCCATTACTAACACTGAATAGACTGTTTACAATTTACTTTTTCGTTTATAAAATCATTTAAATTATTTTTAGTGACATATAATGCGAGGAGATCAACATTCATCATTTTTAAACTGAACAAAGAGAAACTTTATTGTCATAGTAGAGTCTACTTATGTATGGATAACAAAAGTGTTTGTAGAAGACTTAGATCACTCTATACTAACATATTTGTTCAGTATAAAATCTCTTTTTTGGAGGATAAAATAGATAGATACATTTGGTTAAATAGTTTCTGCAAGAGTTTAACTTACCTACCTTCTGCTCTACTTATTTGATATTATAGAATTTGGCCTGGTATACAAGGTGATTCAGTAATAAGTATAACTATTTTGCACAGAAAATCCTGACCTTTGCTTAGCCCATTCCATAGTATTAAAAGTATTATGTAAAAATTAAATATCTAAGATTCTTGAAATAAAACAATTTCCATATGTTGGCATAGGTACAACCACCCTGCGAAATACTGCCACAAATTTGCAAAATCACGGGAAATCGCGCGAAACACGGGAAATCACGCGAAATTACGGGAAATCAAGCGAAATCAAGCGAAATCATGGGAAATCTTGCGCAATTTCGTGAAATCATGCGAAATCTTGCGCAATCATGCACAATAATTAGCAAAATAGTGAAATTTTCCGGTACTAAAGTCGCGCGAAACACGGGAAATCACGAGAAATTACGCGAAATGACGCGAAATCTTGCGAAATCACGCGAAATCATGCGCAATCATGCGCAATCACGCGAAATCTTGCGAAATCACGCGAAATCATGCGCAATCACGCGAAATCTTGCGAAATTACACTATTTGCGAAATACTGTCACATTTTTGGCATAGTGGTTCACCCCTCGGGTACAACACACTGCATCTCGAAATAGAGGCATTGTAAACAACACAATACAATCTTTTCTCGATTATAAATTACCGATTATACTCAAAGGTCAAAGGTGTATAATTGTGGAAGTGAATCAGTTTGTGGCCGTATTGTTTACGTTTAATGATAAACTACACAATAAAGTACAAAATGTATGTAGGTATAAGAAATAAATTCATAATAAAATATAAATAAATTAAAAACCTCTTATTTAAGCTTTTTAAAATTTCAGCCATCAAATATTAATTTTTCCCAAATTTTTATTCTGCAAACATTCGCTTTTTGATTGATACATAAAATATATTGTAGCTTATTGGGAATACAGAGCGAACTTTATAAATCCGTCATAAAACCCTAAAAATATTACTCTGAATGTAACATTTTTTGGTTGCCCCGCCATTGGTGATAGACGAATCTTGTGAAAAAAGATCTGCATTTGTCGAGAAACTTGTCTTCACCTTCTCTATTTGGCCTTAATTAGTATTGTCTGGTCAGTGAAAAAGAGAAAATATTAATAAAAGTAAAATGATCGCAGCAGCAGCCCGATGAACTTTCCATTTTGTATTTTATCGAAAATAAAAACATAGATATCTTTTTTAAAAATAAATTTTAAAAGATTTATTTATAATAACAAGTATACAGGGTGATTCATAAGTAATGGGCCAAATTGTAAATCTACGTTCAGAAGGCCAAAATAATAATATTTTCATTAACAATAATGGGTCTTAGTCTGCTCCTTACTGAGGTACAGGATGTTAAAACGAAAAAAATAAAATAGATTTTTGTTAATAGATCAGCTACTTTTCTACATAATGACTTGAAAATTGGGTATGAACTAGTTTTTGCAAGGGTAAACAAGAATGTGTGAGAGGATTTGAGTTAACTCGTAGATGTCGCCACATGCGCCATATGAATTAGATGAAATCAGCAAAAAAAATTTTATCACTCATTATTTTACAACTTACTTATTTAATTTGGATAGCCCCATCATTTCTGTAGAAAAAAGCTATACTTCTTTGATCTTCAAAATATTAACGATTTTCGAGATATTTGAATTTTACTAATTCACTATTACACTACATTTCACGGTGGTCGACGTAGCATTAATCTGTTAAGACACACAGATTTACAATTTGGCCCATTACTTATGAATCACCCTGTATATGGATGTAACAAAACAAAATGCATTGGTTAATGTTACGTGGGGATTTCATTATTCATGCAAGTTTCTATAAATTCAATACATTATTATGTACCTACTTATGTAATAATAATATGATTTTATTGAATTATTAATGTAGAAAATTTCAACTATTAACGTAATTTTGATAAAGTATTTTCGACATAAAAACTCTTAAATTGATGTTACACAATATTAAATTGGTCTATTAATTTTAATTTAAAATAAATACCAAATAATTCATCTCGACAAAGTGATTAGTCTTTCGGAGTTAAGTACGCCACTGTTGCAAATTATTTATTTTTATTTTGCACTGCACAACAGTATATTTATGTCGGTATTTGTAGAGATAGATGATAAGAGAATAGATGCTCTTTTTAGGCCAACTGCTTTTGTGATTATATATTCAACCAATTACCACAGCATCCGTCAAAAGGAGAGGCGAAAAATGTTAAAAACATTATTATACCTACAATATAAAAAGTGGGTCTTTAAAGTGAAGTTTGAATTCGATTTTAACCAAAATTAGGCGAACTTTTGAGTCCACAGAAACATTTGGAAAAGTTTCCAAGAGTCAAAAAGCATTAGATTCATTAATCAACCGTAAAATTTTAAAATAGAATATAATTATTACGCTATGGTTTGGAAAGGAAAAAATCTAGAAAGATAATTAACAAGATGGTTTTTTAATGATATCCAGTTTGAGTAAACAATGAACAGTGTAGAAAACCTGAATAATAAACGTCAATTAACATAATTATTATTTTCTAGTCATTTTATAAATAATTAAAAACAATAATTACTTTAATAGTTATTTTTTTGCTTTAAAATAATACAATATTAAATAGTTTAAGAGGATCATTCAAGGATAGTCGTAAACAAACAATTATTAAATAATATTCACCTATTCAGGCATACTCATGGGCGCCGGAAGGGTCAAATATAGGGGGGGAGCAAGTAGAGGTATATTACAACTTTTATATTTTTATTTTCATAATACATATTGGAATATGGTTGACTTGAACTAAAACTTTGGTACAAACTTGTTGAACATACCATACTTTACTCTCTCATACATGAACATATTTCTCTATTCAATTCTGCAGTTATATTTTGATAAAAACTAACCTGATTACTTTGTGCAATTTCCAAATTAGAGCTTCCATTAACAATAGGATTACTATTATTACTGTTTGTATTCGCTTCTGCCATTTTAACTTTCAATAATAGTTTTCTTTTGTAAATAAACAACAATTTAAAACCACATTTTCACAAAAAAACACACACTTAACCGATTGAAATTGAAAGTTTCACTCGTTCTCATACCTAAAATATACTTAGTTATTTAGTTATAAACTTTTTGCGCGAGAATGATAGACTGATGTGCGATCGTCACGGATGAAGAAATTGAGTAGTAGGTATCTGGACTTTCAATCAACGAGAGAGTGAGAACTGAGAATAAAAATACCGAAACCGAAGCTTGACTCCAAGCCTTGGAGTTGGAAGGTTTAGTAAAAGCTGAAGTGCTGCGGTAACAGCAGTTATTGAAACTCAGGTGCGATTTTATTTTATGAATAAACAATAATAGATTTTGTTGAGTTACCTATTTATATTTTTTTGAAGTTCCATTAACAACAATCGGTGTTTTTTCACTTTTCTTCATCACAATTACAAAAATTTATAGAGGATACTTGGGTATACAGTGTGGACCGAAATAAAAAAGTACATTTTTTTAATTGAATACCTATATTTTTTTTGTTTGTCGAGAGATTTATTTTCTTTTTGCAGAACTAATAACCTAACATGTCCTTAACATGACTGTGAATATTGGGTATTAAAAGTTGCAAATTTTTAACAAAAAAATGTTATTAAACTTTTTGTTTAATATTGAAACGAATTTCAATAAAATTTTAATCAACTAATATACCAATTAAAATATCATACCTCTACAAAATCACTTTGTCTAGTCCAATTTGCGGTATTTTCAGATTCCACACTTATTCGTGAATATTTATAATTTCTTTCACCAATTTTTTTATGCATCGTACTTTTTATTCACAATAGAATATCCACTCAAACTTTCTGTTACTTTTTAATAACAAAATACAAACAATCTTACTGTATGAAACAATCGTGAATAATGATATTGTACTGAGAAATGTACTAAATCCAAACTTTCTCTGTGGTTTATAAAAATTACAAGAATTATTATTACCTATTAGTTATCTTCGTAGATTCAGATATATAGGTATAGGCAGGTAAATGACGCACTAACCAAACTAATTAATACATAATTAATATTATAAGTATGGGATGTCCTATTAACAAGTTGAGTAGATATGGTTAAGGCTAAGATTAGGCCGGTTGCCTAACTACTGGGAGCCAATATACAGGGTGTCCCACGATGAGTTAAAAATATCTGTATACCTATGGCAAAATACCTCGCAAAATACTTATAGTAAAATCATGAAAATTTCTACGTTTGGGTTTTAGGATACGATCTTTTTAACTAAAATATTTCCAAAGATGCCGGAAGTCGACTGCAACTTTGTTATTTTGATAGAACACCCTGTATATTGATATATTTTTGAAATCTACGTAAAATTTTAGTATAGTTTGTCTGAAAACTTTTTTAGAAAAATGCATACTTTTTATTGTTGAAATGAGCAAAAAGTCATATTAATATTTTTCTCTTTAATAGCAAAGCTTAAACACTAAATATTTTGTAATATTTGCTAATACAATATTACGGATTTATTTTTATAATAAGGATATTATATAAAACAAGTAAGTTAAGCAAGAAAACACAAAAATTCAATTCTATAGCCAACCAAAGGGGAATTGGTCAGTTTCTTTAGAACGAATTTAGTAAATTTTATTTTCATCATCCATGTGATCAGTTTCCTTTCAAATATTATGCCAGTTTCTATACCAGAGTCCGTATATATTTTACTCTCAAATGTATATTGAAAGATTTGAAAGACAATAGATTAAATTTAACACATAAACCAAACTTAGTATTTTAAAACATTTATAAAAATTTTTAATAAAGGTATCCTGCAACTGCTTCTCTTTTTACTGTTTTAACCTTGTCAATCCAAAAAATACGCGTTATTTAAAGATCAAAATTTAAGATTTAGTGGCCTTATTATTCCGGTGGCTAATGAGTATATTTAATTGAATTTGTGTTAAATATCTGCTAGATTATCAATAAGTATGACAAAATTACTAAGATGCTGGATAAAAACCGTGAATTGATTTATTTTGAAAATTCAAGTTTATTTTTTACTTACCTTTTCAAATTCATATCCCGAACATTTTTCGAAATAATTAACATTTAAAAATAAACCTATGTGATAAAGAATCCTATTAATTTAAATATATATTTCTCTAATTACCCCTGTATAGCTTAAAATAAAATAAACTTTTCGAACTTATCTGGTATTTACCGGTCTCGTAATTGACAACAAAAGCGAGTCGTAAGCATAATTTATGAGAGCGGCGTCCGTTTGGGACAGCAACTTGAATCAAACCGCCCTGGAGTGAAACATCTTATATTTTTTTTTCTGTAATCTTTGTCGTTTTTGAGCTACGAGATTTTTGTATTTAAAATGAGTCAGAAATTACTTGGGCACCCAGTATTATTAATTCTCAATTTTTATCAACAGCCGTTGCACTTTAACAATCTAATTGGCTTCAAGATATCTCGGATAAGTTATCAGGAACAATAAATACCAGAAGAGATTTATTATTAAAATTATTCAGAACTAGTTCAGGCTATAACTTGTTTATCATAATCTATAAGAGTGTGGGTTATTTAAGTTTGGAATAAAAGAAGCATTTACTTAAAAAATTTGTAATTCTATCAACATATTACAAAAACAAATTTTTATTTTAAGATAAAAAAAATATCCAACGTTATTAAGTCAATACCAATAAAAAACTAGGTATTGCAAACAAGTTTGTTAAAAAAACTAAAACATTTTTCAATCTACTTTTCTAGATTTGGAATCCCTGTTGTGACCACCAAAGTTTCCTTTACGTTTTCTGTTATTTCGTGCACCCATTTTCTGTTTTTTCCTGAATTCAAGGATGGCGTCTGAACTTTTTTTAAGGTATTCCTCTTCCTCGTCCCCTTCCAGGACTTTTAATTTTAGTTTACTTTTACTTATTTCTAAAATTCCATCAGTCATCTTATTGAAAAATTCAACTGCATTATTTTCTTCGGGAAAACGCAGATAACCTTGTAAATCTCCTTTACTAAAATCTACAAACTGCACTTCAGTATCACCCACTTCTTTAACCTTATCTTTCAAGTCTTCTCTTGTCAAAGTTTGGCCTTCTTCGATACCTGAGAAATGCAAAACTGCTCCTTTGGGAAATTCCAATTTTTTTTCTGGTTTATCATCCACTTTTGATTTTTTATCTTGTTTATTCTTTTTTCGTTCTTCTGCTTCTTTCTTTTTACCATCAAAGTAATCTTTTTGGAATTTTTTTATCAATAAAATTTCACCGTACTTAGTGTCTTCTTCTTCAATAAATTTTTTACAAGTTTCAACATCTTTAAAAATCACAAAACAGGAGCCTTTGAATTGGTGTTCCTTGTTACAACGTCTATTACAAGAGGCAATGGGACCATAGGGCTCGAAAAAACTAACAATTTTATTAAAATCTTCATCCAATGGAAATCCTTTAACATAAGCTGAAAAGTAAATTTCAGAAAATCATCAGTTTTACTTACAATATACAATAAATTCAATATAATACCTGTCATACTAATCAGTTCCTTGCGACGTTCATCATTTAATTCAGGTACAGGTTTCTCTGGATTGCGTCTAACTTTTTTATGGTCTTCACTTACTACAACCATTTCATTTTCTGACTTTTCAATAGCTTTTGCAATAACTTCTTCATCAGTGGATAGAGCAGCAAGTCGTTTAAATGTTAACAAAACCTCCAGAGGTACCCACCCTTCATCTTCCTTTACTTTTTCTTGTAAAAACTTATCACGAGGCAAATTTATATCACCAAAATAGTATTCGATTTGTTTAATAATTTTCTTTTCTAAATCATCTGCCATGTTGAAGTTTCAGGTTCTTCAGACAGTAATAAAAAATAGTGTAATTTATTTCATACACGCGTGGTAAACGAAATCAATTTTATGTTAGGTTAAGTTTGACGTTTGACATATGACAAGAAAACATTTAGGTTTGTTCGAACAAATACTAGAATCAGTTCGGAACTATACAACGCATACGGTTCTACAAAGTACTGTTTGTACAAACTCTGAACTGACAACGCATGCGTATATAACAATTCCTAACTGATTCGGGAATCGTCCGGAACTGTTTGTTCGAACCACGGAACTTTTATAGAGTTCAATGGTTAGGACCAGTTCCGACAAACCTTTTTATTCCATCGAACTGCGGTTCAACTAATCTATTGTTGGCGTCACTGATTTTTTGACAACCAACTTTCTTTTAAGAGGTTCTCTTTTTGGAAGGAGGAACCATCTGTGATATTAGGAAGCAAAATCTGAATAATCCATCAAAATGAGGATCTATAAAGACATTTTTACCGGTAAATATTATTAACAATACACTATAAAATTACTTTATCTAAATATTTTTGTTAGTTTGTGAGCTGTTGTTAGATTTAAAAGAAAAATACCCGATCTGTCATCTTGACGTTAAAAACAATTATTTTTTTTAGGAGACGAAATGTTCTCAGATACCTACAAAATGAAATTAGTTGACGAAGTTGTTTATGAGGTATATGGAAGGTTAATTCAACGTAAACACGGAGATGTACAAATCGATGGATCCAACCCTTCTGCTGAAGAAGCCGATGAGGGTACAGAAGAAGCTGTAGAATCAGGAGTAGACATTGTACTCAATCATAGGTTGTGCGAAACATATGCTTTCGGTGACAAGAAATCTTACACCGCTTACCTTAAAGACTACATGAAAAAGTAAGTACCAATTTCATTTCTATCTGTTTATATTAGTGTGCTTTATTTATATAGTTGCATGGACTAATACTGGATAATATTAAATTTAGTGTGTTATTCAGAGCATATCATGCAAAATAAATAGAATCTGGCCTTTTTTGTGCATCTGATACTTGTATTCTATGTATTTTAGTACAGATTTTAACAGTATACTATGAAGATCTTTTGTTACTTTTTTTTATGGTTGGTCTCGTTTTATTGACTGAAAAATTTTTGTTGTTGTTGGAGACCAGCTGGCAGGCAAAGTTTGAATCTTACATAGAGATGATGTGCCCTTGAAAGATGTATTATTTTCAGATTGGTTTCTAAGTTGGAAGAAAAAGCTCCCGATCAAGTAGATATATTCAAAACAAATATGAACAAAGTAATGAAGGATATTTTAGGCAGGTTTAAAGAACTTCAATTTTTCACTGGAGAATCAATGGAAATTGATGGTATGGTAGGTTTAATGGAATATAGAGAAATCGATGGAAATTCTGTGCCTGTAATGATGTTTTTCAAACATGGCTTGGATGAAGAAAAATTTTAGATTCTTTTAATTTATTGCTATATTTTGTTATTTAATTTATACCTGACATTTTAAAACTAGATTGGATTGTAACAAAACATGCATTTTTTAGTTGTATTTTTTTTTAATTCCAACAAAATTGAGTAATTCATCTATTGCAAGAATGTTTATACCTCTGTCAAATAAACTGATTTTGCTATATTATTTGCTATTACAATTTATACCCCTTCCCAAATTTTCAGGTGTAATACAGGAATTGAGATGCAATCGATCTATTATATGTAAAGTGTAAAGTGGTCTAACAATAATTACGATCATGAATATCTTTTGTATGTTCCTTGTTGTGTATTCATTTTTGTCAATTTCCTGGAAAATTGAACTACAATATTTTTTATAGTTTCAATATTTTGGGTACGACCAGTCCAAAATTTCATAAAAACTTGAATATTTTTGCTGGAACGCTACCAAAATCTTGAATTAATAACAAAGAAAATTGTGGATTGACTTACCAAAAAAATAAAGTTATGAAAATAAACAATATGAAGTGAATAGTAACATTTAATTGGGATCATTTTCCACTGAAAACTAGACTACTAAAACATTTCAAGTGGAATAATTCAGTTTGTTCGTTCAAGGACACTGATGAGGACGTATACATTTTCGACTAATTTCATCTCTAACAAATCCTTTTGTACATAGAAACTCTTCCTTGCACAATGCAATACACACGTTGTTACAAGGTTTGGGGTTTTTATTTTGGCAGGTGGCAGGGGAACAGCAAGGTGCGCATCCTAGGTATTCATTTGGGAATGCACCTGAAAATGAATATATACAGGGTGTTTCATTGGGAAAGGGCCTAACTTTATCTGTAGATGTCTATTTCTTTCGAACCTCATAACTTCCGAGTTACCCTGTAGATTATTTTGAAATTTGGTACACGTAATAACCATTACCTAGAAACTCCATCGAAAGGAAAGCATCTCCAATTATAAAGAGAATTTTTAAAAAATCTATATATAGGATGTTGTTTTTAGGAAAGACGAGTTTTGAAATTTTTTGTTAAGCCGGACCTGCATTATCTTTTGGAGATGCTTTTGATGGAGTTTCTAGGTAATGGTTATTACGTGTACAAAATTTCAAAACAATCTACAGGGTAACTCGGAAGTTATGAGGTTCAAAAGAAATAGGATAAATTTATAAAACACCCTGTATCTCGGGTATAAAGTGCAGAAGAAACATTAAATATAGGTTTTTGGAAGTACCAAAGTGATCCCCATCTACAGTTAAAGCTAGGCCCTTTCCCAATGAAACACCCCGTATGTGTGACGAAAAATTATTTCCAAAATATATATTAAGGAATCCTTGACATGATAGAACTTGTCTTTTAATAACGGAAAATAGGTAAGTGGTAGGAAAATATGTTACTATTATAGTGCCAATAATTCAAAATATATAATTTTGAGTAATTAATGGAATCACAAAACAATACTTACCTTGCATTTGTCCGTATCCAACTGTAAAGTAGAGAATTACAAGAACAGCCAGACTGCATTTGATCATATTTAACAATATTACTGAATTTAGTGTTAAAATAGAAACAATGTAGTGCTATAAACAATACCCGATATATTTTATATAAAAGTATTACCAATTAATTCAGTTAAAAACGGGAAACCCATTACCCACATATGCACACCTGCACAAGTGTACAATGCCAATAATAAGTAACAGAGAGTGATTCCTTTGCAAAGCAATTTAATTTTTAACATGCACCTACAAATTTCTTAACAGTTCATCCTGTTTGTCTCTTTTTATAACAGTTGAAGACATACTACTACTTTTTCATCTGGTGGGTATGCTTTTATGGACATTCTGATGGAAGAAGACATTTCTTACTAATGTCACAGAGTACATGTACTCTGTGCTAATGTCATCTTTTAAAAATCCCTAATTACATACAAATTGGGGAATGCACACAAGAGGACAGAACACTTTTCTACATGGTATTGAATATCTACTTTGGCATGTTGCAATTGGACAACAAGGAGCGCATCCTTCATGTCCATTTGAAGGAGGAGTACCCAGCGGTCTCAGGGTTTGCGGGGCTGTGTGCAAAATTAAATGCAAGGCCAAGAAAAAAACTTTTATTTACTCATTATAAATGAGTATTTTTGCTTTAGTGACGGCACGTGTCTGTAAGGTAATTATTCCCTTATCATGAAAAAGTCACGCTAGCGCGGGGCCGTGTGTAGTGCACACTTTGCCCTATAGGTATATCCGCCTCTGGGAGTACCTGAAATGAAAGTCGAATATTCTCATTAAATAGGGAAAAAAATAAAAATATTAGGTACCCAAAAAATAAGAGACAAAAGTATATTATAAATAATAGTAATAATGAGAAAAATAAAGCTATAATTTTATTCATGGTAAACAACATATTGAAAATTATTTTTTTAATCAGTGTAATCAACCACAAACTCAAAGTGATAAAACGATTGTAAATTACGTTTTATATATAAGTGGATACGCTTAAATAATAATTACGTGTTTCTCAGGATTCTGTTTACCATAAAAACTATAACACTCTGTGAATTTTATAAATTGGGCTGTGGGGATATACACATTATTATACCGGAATAAATGTGAAGAGTAAATTGAGTAGTTAAAATGGTGAATTTGATCATGATTTAACCCTGCATCACCCAGGTGGGGTGTGACATCCCAACAAATTTTAAATCACCGTTATTTCCATCTGAATATACGCACGTTTTATTGGTTGCCTATAGTTTCCTAAAACACTTAAGTTAGTGATTTTCTTGAGCGGATTCAGTGATCACAACTACCAAGAGAGCGACAGTGCAGTAAAGAACTCTGGGGTGTGAGAAATCCCGCCTGTGTTATAAAGATATACATTTATTCTTGGAAAATCCCATTTGCGAAATGAATAACTTTTTTGTTTTGTTGATATGTCACATTATTACTTTTCTAGCTGATAACTTGAACATTTGCTTTATTAGTTTTCCATAAAGTCCTACAGAATTGAATGTTACATATTTTTTTAACAGTTTTCATAGATGTGATTTTTTTTATGTGAGAATTTCCAAATTTATATTTTTTCATGATATCTCATAAATTCAACTTATTATAAAAAGTTACTGCTTATAATTTTGTAGTAAATACATCTAAAAACCTACTTCAGGTACAAAACTATGAAAATCTTTTTTTTTTTTCTTCGTGTTTCTAATTATGAGGTATATCAGATCCCACCTGGGTGATAATGTGCAGTTTTTCGACCTGGGTGATGCCGGGTTAATAACATGTGCATTATTAATATATTACATTAGAATAGTTAGGTATACTATAATCAACAAATGTAATATAACTGAGGTATTTCAAGGGTACATTTTTTTATTAACATATTATAGTTTATCATGTGAAGGTACGTCATACAGCAATATAATTCTTACTGAATATATTAAAAATTGTCGGCCATCGCGCTTATTGTTCTAGTTTATCAACTTTTATCGATTCCAGTGAAAACTTACCACAAACTAATTTTTAAGAAAAGATGCATGGATCAATAATATTACTTTTATTTGTTATTACTAAGGTTATTGGGCAATTCGGTGAGTGTATTATTATTTAGAAATCTTTAATTCTATCAATCAAATAATTACTTTGTGTTCAGAAAATGTTCCACTTAATGAACACGATGGATGTACTCCGTGTTGTCCAGATCCCACTTGTCAAAACAGACATCCCGAACAATGTGACGATGGGAATTGTCCTTCGGAATGTATTCCCCAGTTTAGATGCGACGAAGGATTTTTGAGAGATGAAACAAGCAAAATATGTGTACTTCCTAGAGATTGTCCAAATATTGAAGTACATGAGAAATTTTTTGGAGATTTAGATAATTTTTGAGCTGCTATTTGTCATATAAATAAAACAAAAAATAAACGATCCATATATAGCTATATATTTTATAAGGAATAATTTACATAAACTTGTTACAATTACCAAAATAAAATAAATTTTCTTCTCATCTCTTCTATAATATTCCGCTTGGTAGCTAGAAATCCATAGATTTTTGGTAAAAAAAAACGCGGTTATAAAATTAAAATAGAATTTTTATATATTTGTCAATATTTTCTTTTTGATTATATCACTACTAACTTCTTTTAGGAATATATTCTATAATTATCACTATTAAACATTTTTTTTAAATTTACCTACAGAAGGAATAATGAAAGTTAAAGATGAAGTAGAAACAATAATAATAGTAAATGATGAATAGGATAAATTATTTTATTTCTACCCAGTATATTCTATGCAAATACTCATAAGTTGTTCGATTTTTATGTCCTTCATCTTTAGCTTCATGAAAATGGAAAAAAACTGTTTAAAAAGAGCTTATTTTTTTGTTTTTAAGAAGTTGACCGACTTTCGTGATGAAATTGTACACAAACCGTTGTTTGGACAAATTCTGTCCGAACTTGAAGACGAAAACTTTAAAAAAATAATAAACTCAATTTAAAATCATACATAATGATTCTATCACAATTTAAATACAAATGAATAATTTAATATCGTCTATGAACTGAAATTATTTCTTTGGTTGGTTGATACACGTTCCACCTATCACAAGCTTGGGGGTATTATTTCTTTGGAATGTACCTACATTTTATTAATTGGGTTTTGAGTAAATTAATTTGTCGAAGATTGAATACGAAACCACTGTATGGTTTAGCAGACTATAGGGTCAATTCTATAAGAAGTGGTTAAAAATTAACGGTACGCCGTTAAATTTGACAAAGTTTACGCTGTCAAGATTATGATTCAAATTTTAACATGTATGGTATCCATATTAACTTTTAAAGTATTAACGGAAAACTCTTTATTGGATATCATATATGTTGAAATTTGAATCATAATCTTGACTATGTATTGATTAAAAAATTAGCGGAAACTTAGCGTCAAATTTAACAAGCTGTTAATTTTTGACCATTTCTTATAGAATTGACCCTAATGTGAACTATAATTATAAAAATAATAAAAAAAAA
>CAJUYG010001553.1:0-37936 GCA_910591675.1 Galerucella calmariensis | reverse complement strand
GGTAAAGTTTGGATGTGTCCGCCATTTTGTTTTTTAAACAAAACGCGAAATATTAGATTAGTAGTGTGTCTTGATCAATTATCTTTCAAACAAAACCGACATCAATAAAATCGACCTATAAATAAAAAAAATATCAATAAAAAAGGAATTTCCGTTTTTTTTGGACAACCCTATATAATTCAAGGCAAAGCAATTAAAATACTGATAAATGACCATAAATGACTTGTCACGAGTCACGTAAATAAATGACCGTAATTTTACAACCCTAGACTCAACCATATTTGTCCCCATATTTTGAAATTGGTAAAAATTTGTTCTATCATATACTTTTGTTCAATAACATTTAAAAAAAGATAAAAATAAAGATGCGACATATCTTCATGATTCAGTTTATATTACACTCTGACCAAATTAAAAACTTGTAAATTACCTGAACTGTTTCTCAGTGAATTTCTTTTTATTTTTTTACCATTTTACAGAATGTAAAACGGCCGAAACGCCTTGGAAATTTACTAAAATACGGGTGATAGGTTAAGGGTTAAACTCTGAATGGTTTTATTTCTTATCGCCGATCTATTCGCTCTGGCCGATTTTATTATTTGAAGAACCATCGTTTTGCAATCTTGGCACACCATCATCTGAGAATGTTTGTACCTACAAAACGAAGAACTCAATCACAGTGGTCATTGATAGGTCGGTATTCTCAAGTAATGGGAAAAGAAGATGGGCAATAGATTTTACGCTACGTTTGGAAGTAGTGTTGGAAGGATGATGTTGAGACATTGATGTAAATAAAGGACTAAACAGGGTTAGAAGATATTGATGCAGCGTATGAAAGGAGGAGAGATTGACGTCTTAGGAACAGGGGTGGCTCATTTGCTTCACAGTAAAGACTAGCAGCTGGACTAGAACGGAAAGCACTGAGAGAGAGTCGTAGGGCTGTATTGTGAATAGAGTTCAGTGGATTTGGAAGCTGACATGTAAATAAAGCTAAAGCTAAATTGAGAATGAAGAAAAAACAAAAAAAAATTTATAAAAAAATTAAAAGAAAAAAAAAATTTATTAATTAAAAAAATAATAAAAAAAAAGTTTCATTATACATAGCAACTACAGACACACAATTACTAACCATTAACAAAACGATGTCAATGCTGTTAAAACTGTGTAACAATAAATTTTAAGACATAAATAACTAAAAACTGATCTGGCTAATTGGTTTTTGCCAAAGCCATCTAACTGAATAAAAAAAAAACTTTATCTGTTCTTATAACTCACCTTTCTGCGACTCGGTTAGCTCTCGCGACAACAACAGCTCGCGTCCGAAATTTACCAACAGCTCCCGAATCCGTCAATTCCATACTAGATCCAGGTCGACTTCCAGCAGGACTAGAATCCCTCAAATTAGGACTAGCATCTGATATTTTATTCACAAGAGATTTCGCAATCGATTGATTATCCTCTTCCGGTGAACACATTATACTCGGACTTAATAATACTACAGGAACACTGGAGAAATGCTCCATGGGAATGTTCATTTTAGAGCTACATTTAGAGCATACCGTGCGTTTGCACAGCGTGCATCTTTGACCCCACGGTCCGAATATACCGAAACGAGTTTTTAAGCATAGGAAACATACTTTACGTGCTTCGACGTCGTGCCTTACCTAAAATAATATTAAATTAGCATAAATAGTGTAATTATATCGAAACATACTTTGCCTTCGACTGGCAGAGCGTCTAATTCAGCCTTGGTAAGTACAGTTCGAATATGAACAATTTCAGCTAAAGTTAAAGAGAGTCTATCATCTAAAGATATGGTGTCTTGCCAAGTCTGAGAACAAGTCAGTTCATCTTGGATTTGTCTAGCAACCTAAAGAAAATTATTTATTAATAATAATTTGAAATAGGCCTCTCAGAAAAAGAAAACTGTGAATGTGGAGAAACAGGTTCATAAAATTAGCCTCAACAACCCAGCCCAATCAAATCTAAAATACCTAAAAATTTAGTGCTTTTTATGTGCTAATTAGTTGCCCTAATCGGAAATTTGTTGCTCATATAGCAACCGAGAAAATGTCATATGATATTACAAGGTAAAATCATACAAAAATACCCCAAGAATTAGTTGCTAATAATTAGTCGCTCCATGAACAATGATCAGAGCAATTGAATAATAGCAGAAAAGTGAGTTTTGATCGATTAATTTTTCCGGAGCGACTCAAAATCGTCTGAGATGGCCGTGAAAAATTAGTTGCTAATTAGTTGCTCCATAAACAATGATCAGAGCAATTAAATAATAGCAGAAAAGTGACTGTTGAATAACGTCCGAAATGGCACCGAATAATTACTATTCGGTGGAAATGGCCGTGAAAAATTAGTTGCTAAGTAGTTGCTCCATGGACAATGATCAGAGCAATTAAATAACAGCAGAAAAGTGACTTTTGATCGATTAATGTTTCCGGAGAGACTCAAAAACGTCTGAGATTGCCGTGAAAAATTAGTTGCTAATTAGTTGCTCCATGAACAATGATCATAATGGATCAACTAATTAGCAACTAATTTTTCACGGCCATCTCGGACGTTTTTTAGTCTCTCCGGAAAAATTAATCGATCAAAAGTCACTTTTCTGCTATTATTTAATTGCTCTGACCATTGTTTATGGAGCAACTAATTAGCAACTAATTTTTCACGGCCATTTCAGACGTTTTTTAGTCTATCCGAAAAAATTAGTTATTCAACAGTCACTTTTCTGCTATTATTTAATTGCTCTGATCATTGTTTATAGAGCAACTAATTAGCAACTAATTCTTGGGGTGTTTTTGTATGATTTTACCGTGTAATATTATATGACAAGGCTAACTTTTAAAAAAAGTTAGTATTGTCATCATTTTCTCGGTTGCTATATGAGCAACAAATTTCCGCTTAGTGCAACTAATTAGCACATATAAAGCACTAAATTTTTGGGTATTTTAGATCTGATTGGGCTGGGTTGTTGAGGCTAATTTTATGGACAAAGAAAAAAAAAGAATATATACATGAATATTAGGAATAATTAATAATAAAAAAAAAGAAAAATGAATAAATAAAAAATGATGAAAAAGAAAAAAAAATAATACATATATATTCATGAATATTAGAAATAATTATTAATAAAAATATATATATATATATATATATATATATATATAAAATAAATACAAACAGACAAATATTGAGGTAAGCAGCAATAATGCTTAAGCTTAAGCTTGGAGATCTAAAAAGAGTACTCTTTTCCTTCATTATTGCTGCTTACCTCAATATTTGTCTGTTTGTGTCCTAATTGATCAGCAACGATCACATGCGCTTGTCGCTTTTCAGCTTATATGTATAAAATAAATACATAGACATATATATAAACATAGCAACAGAGATAATAACAAATTTGTAAATGTATGCCTATTTATGTTCCACAAAACTTTTTAATAAATTAATAAATTAGACTGGCCTTTTGGTTTTCTAAAACCAGTGCCAATAAATTAATACACACACACACCAATAATAAATATCAATATGTTACCTCAGGTTCTAGTTGAACTGATTCAGTTTCAGAGCTATTGCAGGATTGTCTTGAGCATGGCCGAGATTGCGGTACAGAGTAACATCCATTATTAGAATCTACGACTTCCAGAGTGTTTCGCCGAGCTGAATTTCTCCCATATGCTTGAGTCGCCAAATCATAGACATCTACCAAGGTGGTGTCAGATATTTCTGGATATTCGCTAGACCACAAACCAGGTTCTGTCGCAGAATCCGGCGTATCTGCAATGTCATCGTCTTCTTCATCTTCAAATTGTGAAAAATCAACTTTTATAAGTTTTCTGACTGCTGGTTTTGGAGGTGTTGTTATGTCTGTGGAAGTAGACGCTTTTGATGCATCAAATTTAAACTTGGAAGTACTGAAAAAAAATTATTTTGGCACTCAATTCAACATAATAATTAATTTAAAGTCTTACCGTGGAGTTGGCACAGGCTTCAACTTTCTCCCCTTCCTGATTGAATTCAAAAGTTGTTCCCGAGGAGTTAAAGATCTCGGTTGAGGTACAATTTTTCTATCTGATACTTTTTTCAATGGTGGTCTTGACCTAATAAACTCCAAAATAATAGCATGAGCATCTTTGGTGATTCTAGAAGGGACACTTCCATTAACCATTATTTTTCTTAAATTATATTTACAATTTCGTATATCCTTCATTAAAACTTCGTATGGGGTCAATTCATACTCTATGGGAGCTTTGGTAAAATTCACTTTTTTCAGTTTAACTCCCGTTCTCAATTCATTCATAACTTGTACCCAAAACTTTGCCCAATCCGAAAATTCTAATTGATCACTGTTACTATTAGAAGGTAAACTTATACTGCCTTGTGCAACTTTCTCTAAAAATGTTGATAGTTCAATAGCTTCAGCTACAAGAGCCCTAACAACAGCTTTATAATGTGCTTCAGCTTGAGCTTTACTTAAATACCCTAAATGACTTTCACATCTTTTAACAACCTCTTTTAATGTAATATGACCTACAAGCTTTGATGTACTGGGATCCTCGTCTGAATCCCTTTCTATGCCTTCATCATCTGTTTCATGATGATTGTGGTCAGTGTTACTAAAGTCATCTGCGATTAAATCACTAATAAGCTGCTCCAAATCATAACTTATAACCTTCTCTTCACCATTTTGAATTTCAGAATCTAAAGCTGCATAAATAACTACCCCTATTCCCTTAGTAATATCTATTTCATTTTGTAACAATCTCCTAGAAGTTTCACTAACTATTCCTGTATTTTCATGTACTGTTCCATCTGTTTTTAAGTAAACGTGTTGTACCTCAGTAATGATATATGAATTTTGTTGATGTGCCTGAACACATTCTTCAAAGTATTTGGCAATTTGGTAACATAGGGCCCAGGCATGTTCTTCTTTGATAGATGAATTAAATGAGTTCAAAATAGCTGATAAGCAAACACTACCATCTGAGTTGATTTTACATTTTGTTCTAGAACTCATCGTTTGCTTAAAATTAATATCAATAATAACACTATTTTATTTTGACATTTCTTCAAGTGCTTAACCTATAATCGATCGAACTACCTGACAGTTTCGCCCACAAATTTTTATCGATCCAAGCCCACGGAATCTTTCTATGTACGTAACTAATCAAATTGCAGCAAATCTATCACGTGACACAAACATAAATGTACCATTGGATATATCGATAGGTTTGTTCGAACAGTTCCAGTGAGTTCCAGACTGGATTACGGACGGTCTAGGTTCGAACAAACGCTAGAATCAGTTTGGAGTTCTGTGGTTCGGAACTATTTGACGCGGATCGTTCGCACAAACTCTGAACTGATTCCGTTTGAACCATTGAACTCTGTGTACTTGTGGTTTGAACCAACCAGAACTGCTTTTGAATCAGTTCAAGAACGGTGGAAACAGTTCTTGGTTAGGATTGTATGTTTGGACATGCGCTGTTAACCTTGAGCAGGTTTGGTTGCCCAGATACAGGGGCCATTTATATCTAGTTCTTTATGTGTTTGTATTCGTTTTATTATTCTTATATTATATTTTATAACGTTATTGTCTTTATTAGTGGTAGTTTTCCGACGATTATTCGGCCTGTGGCAAGATTTTTATGTAATATAAAGTGTTGACGAAACTCTGATTACTAATAAAGAATTGGTGAGTAGATATTATATAGGTTAGATTTTAATTTATATTTTAGCTGTCTTGTTTTGCATTTAATATTAAAGGAGGTGAAAGGGTTGACTTGCATTCCTTAAATTGGTATTTACTTCATATTTCAGGTTCAAACTGATTGTTCTGAATTTTAGTTAATTAGTAGTAAAACTATGTAGTCTTTAATATACCTATATCCTATACCTACCTTTATTCCTATTTATAAAAATTACGGTTAGCATAGTTTATAATTTTGTTTAGAAAAAATGTTTTGAATACACGATGGTTCATATAGCGAAAAATATATTTAACACAAATAATCAAATTCTTACAATCAAAAATATAGGTTGAATAGAAACTAGTGATCAGAATAGTATACTCGATAAGTGAGTGAACACTTTTGTGTATACCTATTTATTTCTGGACTTCGGGCAATAACATGAGTCATTCATTACTCTTTAAAGCTTTGTTAAGGGGTAGAAGTCGAGGGTTACAAATCAAATAATATGGATTGTAAACGTGTAGAGTAATGATCAATACTCTGATGTTTGTAGGTAACTCCTGTAACTGTAGAGATGAAATTGCAGTGATAAAGTGTAGGGTTCATTGGGTATAATTAAGTAACCCTTGAGAAAATTTAGACTTTAGTTCTGTAGGGTCATTTTAAATATAGATATCGTCCAGAATATTATATTCTAGTACAGGTAAACATTAAAGACGTTAGTTATTGATTCAACCCCTAAAATATTTACTCGATATCGAAGATCTTTCAGATCAAAAGTGTCATATATGTCGGACAATACGCATATATTCTACAAACACTTCTGATAATGAGATGTAAAGGGCTTCGCAGTTTGAATAAAAAATTTAAACGGCATTGATCGCTTTGAGAAAGGAGACTCATCCAAATTTAAAAAAGTTATTAGGACTCGAAATAGGTAGTATCCGTATTCCTGAATATGCGTTTTTCTAATAACAAGCAAAAGGAGGTTCGCAAAGATAAACAACAAAGGATCTCTTTTATCTTTTATTGTTTGTTCAACTAACAAGTTTTGAGAGAAGCCCCGGTTTATTATGTAAATTCTGCTGACCGCTATGATGATGCTGTGATAAAAGTTCGTTATTGGAACGGGAATTATGTACTTTCGCAACTTGAAAAGTTCCAGATAAAAGGGTGAAATAGGTAATATTTTCTAAACATACCTATATCTTTTCAGGGTAGGATTTAAAACCTTTTTTTTTCATATATGTAAATAAATTAAATAAGGGTCTTACAAAGCGCAAATTAATAGTAGGTAATTTAAAACAGAATGGCGCCAAACGCACCATGTATATCAGATTAAGCGCCGCGACCAACAGACGACGTGTCGGGTTGTCCTATTAAGTTTATCGATACCAGTTACGTCACGATTTTCTACCCTCACATTAAAACCTACGCAAGAAACAAACAGTGTGTTACCGATATTGGATATTTATTAAAATGTAACAGTTTCAAAATAATATAATATCCGAGGGATAAACTACCGAAGAAAATAGTGTACAAGTTAGAGAAAATACATTGAAAGTACAGAAAATACTTGTAGTAATACCCCTAGGGTCTCGATAATACCGAGATAATTTTGTCATAGAGAATGCTGAAAGCGTGTTGCTTGATAATATCTTTGAGCAACACGCTTGAAGGATTCTCTACGACAAAATTTTGAGTATTTATCAAGACCCGAGGAGTATTCGATAAGATAATTTTTTACTTTGTAGATATCAAAAAATTGATTGTCAATCTGACGTTCAATAATTTTTAATACTAACTTTATTATTTTTAATCAAATATTATTCATTTTTATTTAAAACTACAGTTGTGAAAAGTACAATTGGTAAATTAATTGAATCGTTAGATGCAATACCAAATCTTTGCGACATTTTTAATCCATTTGTCAGTTTGACGTTTAATTAATTTTTAATAAAAAATAAACAACAAACTGAAAACACCACAGGTAGGGTATTTTCGCTGTAATACAGCGGTGATTGGATGAAATTTGACACCTGACTTGAAATTAAGAAATTTGATTGGTTACTATATTCAGTAAAAAATTATCTAAAAAATACTAGTATCATTAGAAAATACATGGAAAATACAGAAACATTTCTCAATCGCATATTTTTTTATGAAAATAAAAATAAAGATTTTCTTAAAGAAAATGCAGAAAATAGTGTACAGTGGTAATATCTTCTCAGATTCATTCACTTTTACGTAGACTTCTCAAAACATCGATAGGTCTTTTTCCAACCCTTACCTACACCATCAACTCTACTTATGTCCTACCCCACGCGAAACAATGAATATTCAATGTAAGTTCATCGGCAACATCGCTTCTGCTATTCCTGCAATTCCTATTCGCGTTTCACGTGAATCACTGAGACCCCGAATCAGTTGTTTCTTGTATGTTGTGCTGTAAGCTGGTGTGAAGTTCGTCGATATCACAACAACACGTTTCGTCACAATATTTTGTTGGCACCAAACAAACAAACAAAAGAGTTTATGTTTCATCAAAATGTAATCATCTTTAATATTCATTATTTATTATTAAAGTGAAATTAGAAATATAATTTTGAATACATCTATTAATCGTTCGAAAATATGAGTGCGAAAGTGGAATCCCCACTCATGGTACCTCACGTGGATAACAACAAATATCAAGGTAAGCAATAATTGAATGTTAGATACAGTGGTGGGTCGGTTTCTGACAATGTAGTCGAGCAAATATGAAGGAATCGTCTCGTTTGGTAAATACGCCTCGGTATTTCAAGCAGAGGTCTATGTTATACTTACAAGGACAAATAACATGAGTGCTTACAACAACAAGCAGATCAGGATGTACAGTGACAGTCAAGCTGCCCTTTAAAGCATTTCAGAGCTCTAAGGTAACATCTCGGCTGGTATGGGAATGCGGCGAAGAACTTAGAAGACTGGCGATTCGGAACAGTGTAACACTGGAGTGGGTCCCAGGTCACAAAGCAATTAAAGCAGCAGCAATGAAAAAGCTGACGATTTGGCAAGAGCGGGATCGTCAACCCTGATGAACGGACCCGAACCGGCTGTATGGGTATTTCCAGATGCTCCACTAGGTCATGGTTAAAAGGTTGGGTGAAAGAACAACACAATAAACACTGGAAGAATACTCCCAGGGAAGAAATTCATAAAAGAACCATCAGAAAAAGTAGCGAAAGAACTGCTCTCAGGAACAAACTACGCACCATACTTCTTTACGGGACACTTTCCCACAAAGGAGCACCTGAACAAAATAGGGCTGTATCTTACATGCAAAAGGACACCAAAATAACTCTCACATATTATGCAACGGTGAGACGCTGGACCAAAGAAGCAAAGAACCTGTATCAGCTAATGCAGGGAACGGATTGGCTGAATAGGCTGTAGTCAGAACTCTAGGAGGATCCACAATAGGTCCAGGAGGCTGAGGTGGTGCCGGTGAAGGGATGGCTCCTTTAAAAAAAATTTAGAAGATAAGTTCGAACATTTTTATTCGAAAATTACTTTTTCCAAAAAATGTCATTTTTAATAATTTTTGTGACGATACGCTAATGGTATTTTAACTGTGGCTTACGCTTACACTAAGTGGGTTATCTCTTGCTTACACCACACATTATGTTTAGCCTATAATGAGCTACTAAATGTAAGTAACATTTAGATTTAGAAGTGGGTTTCGATATAAATAAATACACAGGTAGACAAAATACCATCAAATGATATGCAAATGTGGGACAGCGATTTATGAAATAATAATTACATAAAGTACCAATATGCTCTTAATAAATATAAATATGAATGTTTTAATAAAGGTTATCCACATAATATGATAGGTAATTTTTCTTTATAAACTTATGCGCCGGGCGACGTCCCGTATAATATGCCAAATTAAATGCAAGTAAGGACGTAGCGACGTACTGTACCATCCAAGTCACCAGCGGCATCGGTGCTTTACGCGATAAATTCGAACGAGTGAAACATCTTATATTTTTATTCTGTAATCTTTGTTGATATCTGCCAATCGTGTCAAACTCCATATAGATTGATAATTGAATACATTGTTTTATCTAGAAACTTTATTTGCTACCCACTGGATACTGGCTTTGTTTTTCTTAACTTTTCAAGGACAATTACCTAATTTCCAACTAGGTATTAACAATAATCATCAATGAATATTCTTTATTACGACTAGACATCGTTTAATTCATTTACGTTACCCTTCGCGCTCGCTCCAATATATGATGTTACTTTCGCTCTCTTGGTTTCTAAATAACTACTCATACATTTATTATTTTCTCGCACTCTCTGCGGACTATTTTGGGATCTTGAATTTATGTGTCTGTGTTGTACTGAATCCCTATGACCTTTTTTTTTTCACGTTTAAAAGCTCATTTCACATTAAATTCACTGGGGGCGTAAAGCAAACGGGAAATTTTAAAAATTTGTAGAGAAAAACTATTTTTAATCTAAAACTGTTTCTAAAAATAATTATTTCTTCGTCTCTAACATATTTAACTAATCAGTATCTAGGAAATGAAATCATTGGCATTTAAGTGAAAATTTGAACGGTGTTGTTTTGATTCACGTCGATAAATAAGTTTGGACGTTCAAAATGTAATTTGCATTGGAATTGTACAGGGCCGGCGGAAGGCCAACATCTAGGAGCGCCAAATCAAGAGATGGTTAATAAAAAACTGGCAAGAACTAAAAGTGTCTAATATAATTTTTATGCTTTTTTGAGAAAATATTTTTATCATGTTTATTTTTATAATATTGTTACGAACTCACTGATTCAGAAGCCGGTCCTGTCGCAATCTATGAATGCGACCTTTCTAGAAAGGTTCTCCAACAGGTAATGTTCGAGACTGTTCTTGAACAGCATAGAAGGCGGTGAATTCAAGAAAGTTCTAGAGATTCGAAGGACTATATATACGCGGGTTTTCGAGTGAGTCGAGGAGTTGTTCAGTATACAGAGTATACACTCTCTGTACTGTAGTTTTACTTACTTCACAGATGGACGCAACTTTAGTTGGAGAGGAAGTAGGGTTTACTACCATTTCAGCAACTATATCAATTTTTTATCATCAATAAATGCTGGTCGACCAGATCGTTTGGCATTTTGAACACTACTTGTTGCTTCAAACTTATGAAGAAGCTCCCTCAAATAAGTTCTTGAGATAGGGCGATCTGGGTCTCTCATTAAATAAACGTTCCGCTTCATGGAGATTCTTTCTAGATTCACCAATTATTAAGATAGCTGCTACTTTGTCGGTTTGAGTACGTACCATTTTGCCTATGTAAACTATTAAACGTCTTGTTAAACAATGATAAAATTAAATATTTGAGCTATTTAGGAAAACTTTGCAGAGCAACAAATACTATTAAATTAAAAACGTCAATTTTTTTGACAACTAACCAGAGGCGGACTGAAAAATCTTCAATATTCAAATGTGAAATAATAATTTTGGTATTTATTTAATTTATCCGTCAAAATTAGTTTAAACCCAAAAAAATTAATATGGCTATGTAGACAATGTCAATACCTTTCAAACGAGATATCACTTGCCATGAGGTCCTATTTAAAATTATTGACCAGAGTGGCACTGTGACGTCATCTATTACTATTACGTCACCTGTTACCATTCGTAGAGAAGTTTACAACACTTTATTTTCAACCTCCAAATTTTATTAATGTAAGTGTAGCCGTTCAAAAGATACGAGGGGGAGGGGACTTTTGAATACCACTGTATAGTAACGTATTAGTTTTTCATTAAGTATTTTTATTTTAACTTTGTAAATTGATTCCACATAACAGTTATTGCAAAACTTCCAAAATTTTAAATATATGTGTCATCAAATCGAGGGGGGAAAGGGCCTTTCGCCGGCCCTGGAATTGTACGTGATAAAATATACATAATTTTGTGTCGTGTTCTCTGAAACAACGTAAAATTATATTTGGCGAGCTACCAGCTGGAAGTTTTTATCCTAAAAATATATACAGTGTGGATCATCAGCCAAACGGAATAAATTCGATAACGCATGTTGGGAAAAAGGCTCAGGCCCCCTCATTTATTCGTTATCAAATTTACTTCATTTGGCTGATGATCCACACTGTATACCTATCCAAACTTTCTTCTGGTATATTTACTAAAAGAAACAATATGCGTATAAGAAAGAAACTTAATTATCATTTTAGTTAGATGGAATTGCTAAAAGTTTTCCGTTCTTTCTTGTTGTATTTGTCCTGAAACTGTTGTCATCTATTTTCTTTTATTTTATAAAATATTTAAGTAGAACAAAAGAGGTGCTGTAGAGGTGTCAATGGGACAACATTAACGCTTCAAATATTTATAGTATTTAAGAACACAATCGCAAAGTTTTAGTTGATTTTCTGTCGTTTTCGAACGGTTTAGTTCATTGAATGTTGAAACAGATTCGTCGTCAGCTCTGAAATTAGTTTTCAACTCTCAAATGTGATGAAATGTAAAGGAGAAACTTTGAAATAGATAAGATTGTTGTAAATAATAGATCCAATGTACCTACTACCGTGTTAAGGTCGATTGAGCTGATACAGAATTTTGATGTCAGTAGAATAGAAAAGCGAGAAAAGTAATGGAAATGGGAATATCAAGAAAAATACAAATAGAAAATCCCAGGATTAAATGAATAGACCAGATTGAAGAAATTGGAAAGAACAAAGGAAAGACATCAGGAGAAATGAAGGCATTAGCCAGGGACAGAAAAGAATGGAAAACATGGGTTCAGGAAGAACTCCAATCCGACGCCTGAGAAGACGTAAGGATAAGAGAAAGAAAGATGTCAGTTGAAACAAAAGTATATTATTCAAATAGGTACTACCCGTTTGTTATGTTTACCAGAGTTTCCTCTTTCCTCCCTTACATTGGATTATCAAAATATAGATACTGTATTGCTTAAATTAATAAATAGTGTTGAACATAACCTGTATCTGCATTTTATAAACTCGATGTATATTTCGAGGTAAAATGGTTTGATTTATATTCGAGGTCATATGTAAAATATGAATATATTGTTATTTAAAAATATTCTAAAACCACAGTATTATTGCGGTTAGGATACTAATTTATAAATTTATTTACAACAATAAATAATATTTGTCAAGGATTATCTCCTTTGATAGGAAGCTCTTTTTAGTCATTGTTTGTCTGAAATTGAAAAAGTTGAGTGGTGGGCAATGTTATTAGAAACCACTCTCTCATTGACTTGCTTAGTCCTTCGATAGCTTACGGGTCTAAGAGATAACAAATAATAGGATCCGATTTCCCAATTTTATATCGCTGGAACTTTGAGTTTAATTAAGTATTTTTTTAAAGAATATATTTGAAAACGTTTAAGCAAATTGTTGTCTGTAAATAAAACTCTAAACTCAAAAAATGGGCCGCGTTGCAAACTTTTCCCTGGGGATTCTTTTAAGACTGTTACGAATTTTGATTTATGTTCCTTTACGCGTCTTATTTCCACTCCATTTCATGAAACATGAATACCTCAGCATCCAGAGTCGGAGTACATCTCGCATTATGTCTCATTGAACATAATATACATGGAGGCCTACCTCTATCTCTAGGATAAGCCTAAGTACGTAAATAAAACAGATATTGTCAAAATATCTTTAGAAAAATACAGAAATAAAATATTCACGTGAATTCTGTTACTAATCTGGATCTGTTTATTAAAATTGAGTGAAATTGATAAATAGAATAATATCTGGAACATGGAGACTTAGCTAGTCTCACAACTGATTTAAACCTCAAATCAACTATACATATGTTGTGATATCAGGACCAGTATAATATTACTCATTCAGAAGGAAGTCATCCATAAATATACCTATTTTAACAGTTTGGTGTTTCACAGTAATTAAACTGGCCAAAGTCTGGCTTGAATAGGGCTAATAATTTACATTTTAACTCTTCATTTCTCGAGTTGGGGTTGCATTCAAACACTTTATCTATTGTTTTATTATACAAAGACACAGACAGTTATAATATCTATTAATTTATTATAACATCAATTTATCTTAAAAGCTTAATGGGTATGTGATTAGTAAAGAACGGAGGCTGTTATAGATTGGTTTCTTTGTAAAAAGTGTTCAAGAATAATTTTTAAAAAATGAATACTGCTTTTAAACCAACGAGAATATTTTCGGGTTCGCAGTTTTTTCTTGTGTCCTATAAATCACTATGAAAAACAATACGTATTCGATAAACTTTGTTCATTCAATTTGATTGTGTTCAAAGCAAATGCGGCGTCTTGTAGGCTGGATATTTATATGGTTTTGGAACATGCTCAATATAAATTCAGTTTGGCAACTATTACCGTGTTTAAACTAGAGGAGATGGTGTACATTTAAGCTAACTCCCAAGATTTATGTCTTATTATTTATAGTGAACAAAAGTGAATGTGGATATTTGGCTTTTAGTAATAATTGTAAAGTAGTTAGTTTTACTCCAACTACCATAGATAAAATTCACACTACGTAAAAATTTAATTTAAAATTCAATACAACCTTGTCACAAATGCAATTTCTTGCTTTGCATTATCTCAATGTCCTAGTTATTATATATTTTTGTAGTGCTTCTTTTTAAATCATAAACTGTCATGATTTTCAATAGAGTACACTCATATTTCATATTTTGCTTGGATATTAATTTATAATAGTAAATATGATATCAAAAATTACTAACAATAGGAAATAAACCTGTTTCCATTGGAAATTACTCAATTTCAATGCACTTTCCGACCACAACCCGAGGATTTCCGAACGCTACCGATGATTCGTGTGATGTCATATCTCTTGTGTTTACTTATGTCAATATGGCCGGTATTGCATTAGGTTATGTGTAGTTGTGTGTTTATATTGTATTTTAATCAACTATTAATTGCTTCATCGACGTAAAAATATCATTTATATGTTTGTTTAAGACCATTACGTGTTTGTGTGTGCTTTTTTTCATTTCTAAAAGTCAACGTAAAGTGGAAAGTGGTCATAAATATTCGATATTTCCGAGGATATTTTAAAACTTTCGGAAGAATATATTTTATTTACTAGTTCAGTGTTCAGTGACGATTCTTTCATATTTTTTGAGTAAAGATATGGCTAGCGAAGGTTTTGCAAAGGCACAAAGATAAATTGCTCAAAGTAGACTCATTTATGCTGCTTGAATTTATAAAGTCAAACAGCTGCTTTAATGCAGAGGAAATAAGAGAAGTTAAAGCATTATCGTAAGTACGATTTAAACTACGTTTTATTTATATAATATATACCAACCATATTTCGATGTGTGGTCGTAAGAAAATGATGCTTTTATGGTTGATTCCTAGACATATAGGTACATAACCTCAAACTATTCGAGAATAAAAATTACCAGCATAGAAGTAGGTACATACATTAAAACGGTCTTCAAAAACAAAAGTAATGCCCTTCACTTAAGTGTATTTTTGCTTGCGCCACCAGGTAAAGTAACAAATATTTTGTCTGGAGTTTTAATAGACGTTGATTTACAGACGGGAACAATGCAATACTTGGAATACAAATTTTTTTTTTCGGCTTTATCCATTTTTAAAGCTTTCAGAAACAAATTAGGTCACAAGAACTCAGAGCGTGATACACGAATAAGAACGTAAACAAATGACGTCACACCATGGGGCAGCCATCTTTATGACGTAAAGCGCGTTTTGGCGGACTTTAAAAGTCGTTTTAAAAGTAAAGTTGATATTTTTTTGAAAAAATAGGCATGCAAGGTGTGAGGAGACCTGATAAAGCGTCAATTCCCACCAATAGCAAAATTTATTCATGTACCCTATTACAGTAGAATTAGTAATATGACTAGACAATATAGGAAGTTAAAAAATATTACAAAGTAAGATTACGATATCAAATTATTTATTTCAGGAGATGAGGGACAAATCTATGAAGTCGACCACAAAGGCGGATTGGTGCTGCAACAGCAGTGGGTGACGTTGACAGCAAGTATGTGGCCGGAGCCTACAACCGCCTCAACGAGGGGCTGGAAGATTTCTTCCGAGCGTTTGCCTTTGTTGGCTGCCGTCTTCTGTGGTGCTGCACTAGTTGTTTGTTTGCTCTGCGCTTTCTTTCTTTATCGTTGTTGCGTCATGCCACGCAGGGACAAGCATTATTGTAAGTAACTTTAGGGACGCTTTGTAAATATCTTTTTGGAAAGTTGGTTTTATACTCTCTTTGGTAAGCCTTCACTTTAAGGAAACGCCAGAAAGTGGACAATTAGGGTATCAATCGATCACATTTCACGAGTAGAGTACAATGGTACCCACACATTTTTTTTTGCCGGAGGTCGCCGGATAAAAAGTTACGCCACTTTAAAAAATCACAAAAATCTTATCTTTCTTGCTTTTATTTTTCAATCATTTTCTCGCTTTTTCACCTAAACTAATCCAACCCAACCTAAATGGCTCTAACCCATAATCCGATATAGAGAGGTTTTAACTTTTTTCAAGAAAATTACAAGTCCACAAATTCAAAACTCGTTTTAATGAATATCTTTGGCAATAATGAAGAAAAAATTATGAAACTTGGTATACATACTTAAAAAGGGGTGTAGAATTTTATGACACACTCAAATTGAAATTTGGAAAACATAAATTTAGTTTGTTGCTGTTACTTCATGTTAGTTGTTAGACGGAAGGTTTTTAGCGAGATTGATATATTTTTAGTTTTATTTTTAAAAAATGAGTGATTCAAGTTCTGAAGAGCTACCAAGCGATATTGAAGAGGCAGCAGGTAATGCTCTATTATCAGTAATTTCCAAAAAGTCAAAGGCAGTTTATGATTTGGCATACGAAAAATTTGTTACGTGGTGTGATGAGAAGAAAATTAAACATGTTAATGAGAAAGTTTTACTTGCATATTTTGAGGGTAAGAGAGATCTAAAAGTTTCCACATTATGGACACTTTACTCAATGTTAAGGTCTGAACTAAATCTGAAAAGGAATATTGATATTAAAAAATATACAAATTTGGTAGCATATATTAAAAGGCAAGCGGACGAGTGCAGTGCTAAAAAGTCAAAAGTTTTTATTAAAAAAGATTTTGCCAAATTTTTAGTGGAAGCTGATGACAAAGAATACTTAATGGCTAAGGCTGCAATGATAATTGGAATGGCAGGAGCATGCAGAAAAGCAGAATTAACATTTCTTCCAGTTGAAAATGTTATAGACGAAGGAAGCCATTTTCGTGTTGATATCCCACCTTCAAAAACAAAAGTTATACGGCAGTTTGCAATTACCACTGGAGACATTGAAAATACGAATTTTGTTGAAATATTAAGAAAACATATTAAGTTGCGTCCCCAGGTTCTTAAACACAACAGATTTTTTGTAAAATATGCGAATGGAAAATGTACCAGAAATCCTGTGGGAATTTACACATTTAGCAGTCTGCCAAAAGTTATTGCACAATTTCTTGGTCTTTCAAATCCTGTTCTATATACTGGCCACTGCTTCAGAAGAAGCTCTGCCACTTTCCTAGCAGACAGTGGCGCTGATATTTTAAAATTAAAGAGGCATGGAGGTTGGAAATCTACCTCTGTTGCGGAGGGATATGTTGAAAATTCCATGAATAATAAAAAACTTATAGCGCATGAAATATTTGGTGAAACATCCAATGCAATGTGCGCCGCTTCCCAAATAACAGCAAATTCGAGCAATGAAAAAAATATGTCGTCGGGAATTAATTTGAATAATTGCAATAATTGTGTTATCAATATTTATAATAATTAATTAATTTATAATTTATGTTTTTAACTTGTATTATATCAGTTTAATAAATAGAATAATTCTTTTTGTCACTAATTTTGAAATACATTTTTCGTCACCAATTGCATAAAATTTTACTTTATGCAACTAGTTTCAAAAAGTAAGACGTTTCATAATGTCAATCAGTTTTAAAAAGTGTCACTTTATATGTCAAAATCAGATAAATGGTATTTTCGGACTCAGCTCGTCGAATGTGATCGATAGACACCTCATATTATATTACGTGGAGCCCTCTCTTTTTCTAAGAGTTTTGGTTTCATATTTTTTGTTTATCTATGTATAAAACTAAAACAAGTTAAATTGATATTATTACCCTAGAGGGCAATCATTTTTAATTAACTTGAGTTGAAAATTATATATTCACGGTACTCTATAAATGGAGGATTTTGTTTATTCAAGTCAAAGAAAACAAACATTCGGTCAACGTGCAATTACTGGTTCTTTCACTCGGTGTTTAGGTAACTCCGGAATATTTTGCTCAAATGATCGGTTTAAGGTTGAATGTATTATATTTTAGTAAGTTCTTGCATCACATCAAAGTTTGCATATACATTTATCATCACTAGATTCATTTCCGTCCGAAGCGTAGTCAATCTTCTCAGGAAATTGAACCAATACAAACCTTTAAATATGTGTTGCTAACGGAAATGACAGTTTTCTACTTCACTAATTAGAAATTAAAACTTTAATAAGGTAGATATATGCTGCTACCAATTTGTATACTTACGAGGGAACTCGTAATAGTAAGATTAAGCTGATGGAAAGGAACAGCAAACAAGTTTTCATGATATTTTATTATGAAATAAGCGGTTGATTTATATGAAACGTAAAAAGTATATTTTCTTAAAAATACAGGGTGTCCCACTATAAAGTAACACATTTTGACGGCTTATTACTCGAGAATGGAAAAAAATATAGACGTGCAGTTTTCGCTAAACTCTTTATTATATTTCCTTCAAATTTTTATTGACATTGACCATTTTTCAAACGAAATTATCGGTTTATTTTGAATACAACACCCTATATTTTTTAATACCATCTGAAAGTCCCTTTCTTCCCCTTTCCAAAAATGTATACATTATCGGCATATACTCAAGATTTAATTTTTTATGAAACCATGTCAATAACTTCCAAACGTAAATTGTCACATTCTAAAACAGCTTGGAAACGTTGTTACTCGAAAATGAGGCAAGAGATTAATGCGTTCAGTAATTTTTGGATGAGATTCTTGATATTAAATTAAAAAACTATAAATTTAATTTAATATCAACAATTGTAATATTCTCAATTTTGTATTATTAACTATAATATTATTTTTCACATTCATTTTATATCTATTAACTATTCTTTCTTAAGTTATTTTAACAGAATCTTGTAAGATCTTCATGTATTAAGTTTATCATTTCTCTTTATATTGTAGCCTGATGATGGTAATATTGTACCGAAACTAGTAGCGCATCATAAGTGTCCTTTTGAGGAACTTTCATTAAATTTTGTGGTTTGGACTTTGAGTTTTATTGAACCATTGGTTTGGATAGTTTTTTTTGTTTTGATGTGTTTTATGAAGTTATGTTTGGTTCCTTGTTCTTATATATAAATAAGAATGTTTGTTTTAAATGTTGTCTTTCTTTCTAGTTTTCCCGATTCTGTAAGTTGTATCCAAGTTAATATAGTTTTTCGTGTATAGGCGTATTTCTGTCAAAAATGGCTCTGAATATTATCCTGGTCATTTTTATTAATTAACAAAAGTAAATTTCTTACGAAAATTTTAGACAACTTTTGAGATAAGCAAACGGTGTCTTAAAAAATTTAAACATTTCTAATAATTTCAGTGAAAGCCGCTCATTTTCGAGTTATAACGTTTCCAAGCTGTTAGAATGTGACAATTTACGTTTAGAAGTTATTGACATGGTTTCATAAAAAATTAAATATTTCCCTAAAAACTTGAATATATGCCGATAATGTATACATTTTTGAAAAGGGGAAGAAAGGGACTTTCAGATGGTATTAAAAAAATATAGGGTGTTGTATTTAAAATAGACCGATAATTTCGTTTCAAAAATGGTCATTTTTTTTCGGCGCTTTCGGTAAAAAGTATACATTTGGCAACTATGTTAATGAAAATTTGAAGGATGTATAAGAAGTTTAGCGAAAACTGCACGTCGATATCTTTTTCCATTCTCGAGTAATAAGCAGTAAAAAAATGGATTACTTTATAGTGGGATTAAAATAAATAAGCGTTTACAGGTATTCGAAAAGCAGATGGTACTTCAACGGGAACCCAAGTACCTTCAGTAGTTTCCCCGGCCTACCCGAACCAATCTGCTGTTTTTGCTGAACAAAAAGGATGCTCTTGGGGTTATAGTAATCGACTCGTAGCTCCTGCACAACCAAGTCCTTGGTACATTCCGAGAGTTATAGGTGGACCACAATGCACTCAATGTCCTGGCGTTTGCCCTGTTCCCAGAAGTTCTAGTAATCCCGGTAACTCCACGAATGTAAGTAGAAATCTATTGTGTGTTTATTTTTGAAAGAATATTCGATTTCCATATTCGATTGAGGTAGGTTAATATTCAAAAAGAAATTGTGTTATTTGTTATTTTTTCTACTCCTATATCTTGAGTTGTTAATTAAATGCCAATTATGTTTCATAATGATACTCATTATAACACTGGTTTTCATTATGAAACTGAAAAATTGACCAATAGAAATCTAGATTTTCAAATACCAAAGTAAGCAGACCCAATATTTTCTGTAGAATGTTTGACAGTGTTTTATGACAGTTTAAATCTTTTACGTAGGTTTTTAAAAGAAATGTCGAGGACCAGACCGAAAATACTCAATGACCAAGGCAAATACATATTTGAACTTATAATTTTTGTTTACAATTTAACATTTTTTTCGATCTGTAAATTCCAGGTTCGAGTCCCGGGTAGTACATTTTTTTTTTAAATCAAATTTCTTCGTAGAAAAAATGGTGTATGCAACTCTCATGCAATGGTTATTAATACATGATCGTTGCATAATATACTAATTTTCAGGTCGCTTCTACGACTTCTACTAGTAGAAAACAAAGACCACTTAGTCAACCAATACCATCAAATATAAATGGAGAAATTGTACCGAAAACTCCATTACCAGAAATATCAGAATTTTCTCCAAGTAGTCCTCAATATGCTTCTAGTAGTAGTGAGTAATTTTCAATATATCTTTTTTATTGCAATCAAAACAAAATATTTTCTTGCAGTTTTAGATGAAGTTGGTACCAAAGATGATCGAACCTCTGGAGAACCGACTCTAAAAACTAGAAGTTTACCAGCTTGGGTAAGGTCGAAACCACGACCTCTATCCACAGAGGACGACATCAACGATTTATATGCCAAGGTAAGATTATCATTAATCTAAATTTGGCAATTAGCTTTATTAGGGTGAACAGAAAAAACTGTACTGTATAATTTTTTAGGTTAACTTTAGCAAAAAACGAAAAAATCGAATGCGCAACGACGAAGCTGCCATAATAGCTTTAAGCAAATCTAGGAGTCAATTTTTACACAGGGACACAGATTCTCTAGTCGATAACGAAGCCGTTATAGTTTATGATGAACGCACAGCTTTGTAGACTTTTTTTATACCATTTATTATTATTATTAAATACCAGCGGCGGATCCAGGATGTATGTAAAGGGGGGCCTCAGCTCAACATACAAATAATGTATGTGGTTGTTGTCGTTTGTTAACTTTTTCAGTCAGCTTTTTCATCGTTCAAAATTCACACGACCGAATGATCACACTGAGCACTTATTTTCGACAACCGAACAAAACAAATTACCCATTTTATCTAGTGTAAAATGGAAACCCAAGGGAGGGGCTATATGTTATGGATTTTTACGCGAATCGGGATCTAATAAAATAAAACAACGTGCTTCGTTGAAGAGGTATAACGACTACTACTGTCTGCAAATATCTTAATTCTATATCTTTCCTAGATATAATGTCTTTAATAAAATGATAACGCACGTCAATGTGCTTTGACCTTTTATGAAACACACTATTCTGTGCGCCCTGGTTATTATTATATAAGATTACACAAATAGACTTATCTAAAATTTCAAATAGAATATTTCTAAGGTAAATTGCTTCCTTGGCAGCTTCACTAATAGCAATATATTCTGACTCTGTACTGGAGAGTGCAACTGATTTTAGCTTAGAGCTTTCCCAGGATATAGCAGAACCAGCAAGCTTAAAGCAAAAACCTGTATAAGATCTCCTATCTATATTATTTTGTCCCCAATAAGCATCAACAAACCCTTTTGAATTACAATTATATTTTATAAATTTCAAGCAGTAAGACTTGGTATTTTGTATGTGTATGTATGTGTGTGTTTTGGGGTGACATTCACTGAGACCTAAAAGATCTATTGTGACCCCTTACTGCTACTCAGTTTCTGAGGAGAGTCTCAGAAAATAGTAGTTCCTTTAGTCCTATTTCCCGAAGGAATTTTAGGATGTCTCCAGGCTTCAACTTAAGCAAATGTTCCTCTTCTATCCAGTAATCTCCTAGATGTGGATAGAGGTTTCTTCTTCCATTCCAGAAAATTTGCATTCTTCTTCCTCCACTATTTTGAGCTTTTTCAGGTGCCCATTCAGGCAATGTCCCGTTAGGATCCCTGTTAAAACTCTTATCGCAGTTTTACTTTGACTTATGCATTCTTTTGATCTCAACAGGTTGTAGTCACCCAGAAGAGTCTTTGATTGTATAAGCCCTACTAGATCTTTCCAATGGTCAGATCTTCTCTTTTTCTCGTCTTCACTTATTTCTTCCAATATTACATTGGAGATGATTCCGCAAAAGGGTTCAGGCCCCCAGAAAGGTATTTCAGTCCCCCTCTTTGCTAGTTCATCTGCTATTTCATTTCTTTCTATTCCAGTGTGTCCTGGAATCCATAGTAATGTTGTTCTCTCCTAGTTCATTGAGTTTGTCTAGGCGTTCCCACACCATTTTGGAACTGATTACACAAGAGCTCAGTGCCTTAATGGCTGCTTGACTATCCGACATTATGATAATCCTTTGTCTTCTGTATCCTTTATCGATATTTAACTGGGCGCACTTTCTTATGGCGTGGATTTCCGCTTGAAAGATACATGGGGTTTTTCCCAAGCTTTCAGAGTGTTTGGTTCCTGGCCCGAACACTCCTATCCCAGTTCCTTCTATTGCTTTTGAGCCGTCTGTGTACCATTGAATGGCGTTCTTTCCAAGTCTGGTAATGGTATTTGGATCCCATTCCTTCTTGTTGCTCATTTCCGTAACGAATTTCTTTGAAAAGTTATACTTTTTCATCATACCCTCTTGTGGCATGTCCCAGGTTGTCTGATTTCTAAGAAGTGAGGAGGTGGTTTTTTTTTAATGATTCTCTCTCTACTTAGTCTGTATCTTGTTCTTTCTGCAACACTTTCCACCACCATATGTGAGGTTGAGAATCACTTCCATGGCTGCCGTTGGGCATGTTCTCATTTCTCCTGTAATGCATATACAGGCTAGTCTTTGAATTTTGGAGAGGTTTTCTCTCGTCGTCAATAGGCTAGTTCTACTACTCCACGCAATGGCTCCATAAGTGATGATTGGTCTCACTATGGCAGTGTACATCCAGCTCAGGATTTTTGGGTTACAGCCCCAGTTTCTTCCTGCCAGATTCCTGCACACCATTATAGCCATTTTTGCCTTGTATGTAATCTCCTTTTCGTGTTTGTTCCAAAGGAGTAGACTGTCTAGAGTTAAACCTAGATACTTGACTTCTTGTCTCCATTCAATATCGTTCCCACCAAGTTTTATGGTTTTGAGGTTGAGTTTTCTTTTTCTAGTAAAGGCTATCAGGATGATTTTAGTGGGGGTTGATGCTAAGTCGCACTTGCCTACACCAGCTATTTGTATAATTCAGACCCTTTTGTACAATATCGCAAAGGGTGTTTTCGAATTTCCCCCTGGCTGTTATGACAATATCGTCGGCATATCATTGGCAGGATATTCCGTCAAACCACACAGGAGTTCGTCAACCGTCAGACTTCACATTAATGGACAATATCTTTGCTCGTCTTCGTCTCTGCTATTCTTGTGGTGAGCAGTTCCGATATCCATTTGGATGTTGTGCTGTCTACACCTCTTCTGTTCAATGCTCTTCTGACTGCCTCATGTGGAGTATTGTCAAAACCTGTCCGGTAAGCATGCTGACATGGGTGGAGAGGTAGTCTCTCTAGAAGACTTGTATTTTAGTTCGATTTCGAACAAAAAATGCACTACTCTTGAAATCAACATCACTTTCCATGTCCAGGAGCTTCGTTTTTATATAATCGGTGGTAATGACAATAACAGAATGCTCTATTGCCATTATCATTGGCATAAACTTTTCAGGCAATCCGGCGAGTAAAAGGGAGCCAATCCATTCATCACTAATTTCGAAACCTGTACCACGAAGTCTTTGACTTATTTCTACAATCTGGTTTACGTAGGAAGTCATTGAATCACTGCTTTCTAAACGCGTAGAAATTAGACTCCTGGTAAAACCGGAGTCATCGAACATCGATTTCAACTTGTCCCATAAAGTTTTGGTTGTAACGGCTTCCTTGATATGAACATATAGCGGTGGGTCTATTGTTAATATAAGTTTGGCCTTACATTTCTGATCATCACTCCTTGTTGTTTCATCAGTAGATTCACTAACAACATATTTTTCGAGCCCTTCTAGGATTAAGAAATTTTTGACGGCAAATGCCCAATCGTCGTAGTTTTCACGCCCTTTTAACTTCGGCACGTTAACCAAAAAACTCGACGACATACTAACACACTTGTACAACGTTTACTGTATTTTTCAACCCGAAATAATAACGTGGCATGGGCCCATAACCTGTCATGGATTTTTACATGAATCGGGATTTAATAAAATAAAACAACGTGCTTCGTTCAAGAGTGTATAACGACTACTACATTTATTCAGACAGTTGACATTTGAAAAAAGATGGCGTAACCAAATAGGTGGGAATTTTGAACCAACTATTAACACTATAGCCCCCCCCAGCTCCTCTCAGGATCCGCCACTGATAAATACGTAACATAGAAATTATATCCATAAGACTGTACCCGACCCATTTTATTATCTTTGAAAGTTATGAATTTACAAAAACCAGATAGGTACTTATTGAAGAAATAGTTAAATTTTTGCTGCATTTAACTCTCTTGATTTGTCATTCAATTAATCAGTGAGTCTTACTTGCACAGATTGTTGTATTTTTGTTTGTTTTGAAAGCCTGATTCAAGGGTAGGTATGGTCGTTTTCACTCTAGATTTACGATATCACAAAAAAACTGACATATCGTAAATAATGTAAGACTTGTGATTGACAAATAAAGTTGTTAGTTTTATAGGTTTGAAAGTTACCAAAAAGAATATTGTAGGAGCTCAAAATCATGTTGCGTACTTCGTGGGTTTTGTAAAGTGCTCTCGTGTATTCAAAAATACAGTGTAGACCTCTGCAAACACACTATTTTTGTTATTTAATCCTACCAACCGAAAATTACAATAAATAAATTCCTACAGTATTCATTTTATTGAACGAGTTGAAATTGAAATTTTTTGTCCACGACCACCTAATAATAATTCATGGCATGACAATTCAACACTCAAAACATTTCGTTACATAGGTGACTAGAGATGGGGGTACAATATGAAATAAACTATTAAATATGTGCATTTTGTTCGGGAAATTTGTTTCTGAAATATATCGTATGGATAAAATATCGATATTTTTAGTATTGATACTTTTCATAACGATATTTTCTAATATTAAGTACTTCAAAACAATATATATTTATAACGGTACGTTGTATTGATACTTTATACAGTATCGCCCATCTCTATATATGTCAAATTATTTAATTTTGACGTTAGTAATACCAAATTGTTACGAACTTGCTACATTTACTGCAATGATGAATTCATTGAATTCGGATAGTAGAAATGAACGTTCTTGTACACCAACTGAAATAAAAAAAAGTGGCGAAATTAACGACTATAGAACTGCTGCCAGAAAAATCGAATGTCTACATATTATAACTTCCTGGAGGTTAGTTGACTTTTATTTAATAAAGAAATCGAGGGTCGTGGACAAAGTATAGTATTCTACTCGCAATTTATGGCCAATATTCACTCGGGTGACTTGGCGGCTCGGGTCGCAAACGTCACCCAGCGTGAATAATGGCTATCGTAAATTGCTCGTTTAATAATATACTATTAAACTTTCGAGTATATCTTTCTGTGATATGAAACATATTTTGGCTTTGAGATTACTTCAATAGAAAAATTTTATATATTAAATCAAGACTGGTTATCATTTGATATAAATAATTAGTTTAAGTAATTAAAAATGTCTAGCTAATTACCTAAAACACATAGTTACCAAAATGTAATATTAAAAGCATCTATCATATCCAAAAACTCTTACGTGCACTTAGATTCCTTATTTGTGCTCAAATACTGTATCTCTACAAAATATGTAATCAAATACAAATCAATCGTTTTATTTACCTGTATCCTAAATAGTGTCTTCCGTTGACACAAGCGATAATCTTCAGGAACCTCAAGAAATTACTACAAATTTTTTATCTAATTTCCATTTATTTATTATAAAAATTTGGAGAAAAGTATGCACAAACGTAAATCTAATAAATAATAGCATAAAACAACTACTGAATTTCACCACAAGTGGATATAGTCACAGTCTCTGTCGGTTTACCACTTTTTGTACCGCACTTCTCCATTCGTTTAACCACATCCATACCACTTAGAACATGTCCGAATACAACATGTTTATTATCCAACCAATCTGTTTTTGCTGTACAAATGAAAAATTGGGATCCGTTACTGTTCGATCCAGAATTAGCCATGGATAAAGTACCGGGGCCGACATGTTTCAACTCAAAGTTTTCATCGGCAAATTTTCTTCCGTAAATCGATTTTCCACCTGTAATGAATCATTAAATGCTTTGTAGACTAGATATTTATGTTCACTAACCTGTTCCATTATGATTTGTAAAGTCTCCTCCTTGACACATAAAATCTGGAATGATTCTATGGAAACTACTGCCTTGGAATCCATATCCCTTTTCATGTGTACAGAGACATCTGAAATTTTCTGCAGTTCTAGGAACTACATCAGCTCTTAACATCATAGTAATTCTTCCAATTTCAGTTTTACCTATTTTAATATCAAAGTATACTTGTGGATTTTTCACTTTTTTAGTTTCAACCGTATCAGATTCTTCTTTCTCATTATCTGACTCTACTTTTTCATCATTTCCTACTTTCTTTCCTATAGTTTCACCTATAATTAGTATTAATTAATAATGATTGTATATATTATATTGTGGTTAGTTTACCTGCATGTTGCTGCAACCAAGTATCTTCTGACCACACTGGCCTTGTAGATCCTTCTTTGATTCTTTGTGGTTTAGCTAAATTCACTCTTATGGTTCTTCCAAATAATTCCGAGTCATTCATGTTATCAATAGCAGCTGCTGCATCCTCAGCGTTTTCAAATTCGATAAAGGCAAAGCCTCTGTGTTTTTCAGATTCATAATCTAGAGGTATTTGAACGTCTACTATATCACCAAAGGGAATAAATGCTGCATTCAGAACTTTTTCATCTACTTCCTCAGCTAGACCTCCAACATATACAGTTCTCTTATTACTAGAACTCATTTTTCTTTTATTTATAACTGTAACACTATATTATTTTCTTGCACGTTCAACAGTATACGTGACATATAAACAGACCTACAGTAAAATATTTACATCATGTTTCTATGATTTACATATTATATTTTTATGTTAGGAGTAGTTTCAGATTTTAACCTACTTGAAATTAACCCAAACTACTTCTTTTTTGGTCTCGTACTGTTCGGTTGTTTTTACAGCTCCTGACTGTACGAAACTAGTTCATCATGGTTCTGCGCAGTTCCAGGCTGGATTATGGACGGTCTAGGTTCGAATTAGAATCAGTTCGGAGTTCTGTGGTTCGGCAAAGTACTGTTCGCACTTACTCCGAACTGGTTCTGTTCGAACAAACAAGAACTGTTTTGAATCAGTTCCAGAGCGGTGAAATAGTTCTTGACTCATCTGCCCCTGTCACGACGTCAGATAATCTCAGTGTTATGTATTCTATGGAGTGACCTCTCTATTTCAACCTTGAATTGTAGGCGATAGATCTATGATTGACATTTCTGATTTCTGGAAATTGTCATGGTCTATGGAAATAATTCTGTATTTGAAAAAAGGGTATGACGTCTTCAAGAGAAAAAAACCATATCTTTTTAATTTTTTGCTCACGTATTTATTTATTTTAAAGAATTTCTCAGTGAATAAAAAAATTGATAACACTTCTAATTATAGTTCGGGAATTATACTTTATACAGAGGTGGTAGAAAAACAGTTGGTATGTTGAATGATAAATTTTTATTAATCCATTGAAAGTACAATATAGGTATAATATTATTATACCAGCTCACACCGTTGTAATATTAATATAAATAGAACATCAATAAAGAAATATGGTGTGAGCTAACCATATTTATGATTGAAATTATTAGCTGTAAAAAATCCAATTGACTTTTTCTCCTTAGATCATAACATAATCTCTTTGTTTACATTGTAAATATTTTTTTGAATTTTAGATGTACCTATGATTGTCTAGACGTTTTCTTCGATACAGTTGCTTCAATAACCAGAGTACCATTTTTATTGAACCAGTGGGATATTGTAGAACAACAGATGTACAATAAGCAATAATAGGAACCCCTCCAGGCTTAACTACTTTCCAATTCATTCTTATTGGTCCTTGGTAAGTCTTATTTGTAAATTCATATCATTGTTGCAAGTTGAAATCATTTTCAAAATGGAAAATGAAACAACACAGTTTTCCAAGCCTATTATTATTATATCAAAATTTTCAAACATCATTGAAGTTACTGCATGTTTTGAGAAATGCAGGACCCACTTATATGCAACTATTATTTATATTCTAATATTACATATCCTAACTTGAGAGAATATAAGTGTTTATTGACAAATTTAACTAATATTAGCATATTACTTTATCACCAGAATATAAACATATGTTTTAATTAAATATGAAATAGAAGGTCTCCCATATACTATATAGTCAATGAGGTCTTTTTGTTCTGAAGGCTTTCCTTTTCAAGAAGTTTCACTTTTATTATGTGTATGGTTCTTTGTATTCAATAATTTTTCCTTGATGTGTCTCTAAATGCATATCCCAGTTGGTGATTATAGGTACAATGATATCATGGACAGTGTATAACATTATGTCTTTGGAAAATAAAAGAGCCTACACGGAACTTACTGTAATATTCAAGTTGATGTCGGGCACCATCACGTGTCCAGAACTTCTTGCATTGTTTTCCTTTAAAATTCCCAGTAGAGTCACTCGTAGTTACAACCTTTTGGAAGTTCCCTTTCACAGTACCAATTATGGTTACCATTGCTCAGTTTCACGGCTTGCACAGTCAGTAAATTCATATTGTGATTTGGGGCATAACTTTACTGGAGTTTCATTGAATAATTTCAAAAGTAATTTGAGAGTTTTAATGAGCTAATGTTTATTATTTTATATTATTATCATTTTATTTTATTATTTTGGTGTTTAGTATGTCAATTACTACATTATGTGTCATTTTATCGTATTTTATTATAGTAATGGTGTATTTCTGATGTTTTTGTTTAAATTTGTAACTACAAATTGTATAGTTTTATACTTATCTTTATTTATAAATGTTTTCTACAAGGGGTGATCCGTTTATTAATAAATAAATAAATAAATAAATCACACAAAATTGGGAAATAACATAATTAGTTATGACTATTAGAAATTGGAAGCTTCTGATTATGTTGATTTACGTTTTTCTGTAAATTGTTTGTACAAAAAGGTACACATAATTCGGGGGAAAGGGCATAGTTGACTCTGTGTATAATACATCGACATTGTCAATGTTACCCCTATGAATGTACATACAATGGATGGGTTTGGAGAAGAGCATAAATGACAATGAAACCTGGAAATTGCCGATTGTTGTTTTTTTTAGCTGTGTAATACCAGCACAAACATTGTCATTACTAGCTGCACATTTTCGGCACTAGTTGCACTCTTTTTATGTAAAACATTTGATATTTTGGTTTTAGGAAACATGAATTGTTTTCCTTATGAGGGAAACTCACTGACGATTTTCTGTTTCATCATTTTCGATTACACTGCCATTTTGTTGTATTTCTTTATTCATATTTTTGTATAGTTTATCAATTAAGTGATTATTTATAGCATAATAATATCTACTTTTGATTAATGATTAGTATCTTCTGTAGGTTCTTTGTGGCATTATTTATTATTTTTTCTCTTATTTTTTGGGAATAAAACCACAATAATGTTTTTTTTATTTCGACGTTTCGGTAGCGTTCCAGCTATTGTGGTTTCATTCCCAAAAAATAATGATAAAAAATATTTGATTTCACATTTTCCCAATGCAAAATGCAATGGTTTTTATCGTCTTCTACTTCTTATCTCTGAGAAGAGACCTTAGCTCTTACTACAATTCAGCTAACCATTTGACATTTGGTAGTATTTCTGTGGTTGACAATTGACAGTTCTGGAAATTGTCATTATTTTAAATTTAAAAAAGAAGCTCGACTTCACAGAGAAAAACCCGCTTATCTTTTACATTATTTTGGTTTTAGGAAACATGAATTGTTTTCCTTAGGAGGGAAACTCACTGATTGATTGGGTGAGCACAGTAAGATTTATTTATAAGTTAAAATATCCATTTCAGATGAACATGACACTTGATAATAGTCATTTTAAAATTTGTGTATGTTTAATGAAATTGAAAGAAAAAACACAATCTACGTTTATTTTAAGTAAAATAAATAAATACTTTATTTAGCCCAAAGCTAGTTTACAATATTCATTTCAGTACACAGTTTTTATAAGTGTGTAATTTAGAAATTTCCTGATATAAAAATTATGTTTGTAAATACATTTTTCTTAATCTATTTTTAAAGATTCGTACATTGGGAGCAGTTTTTACAGTAGAATGAAATCATTATATTGCCTCACAACTTCTACAAATAGTGATCGTTGTTGAATTTGTGTATTATACCTATCAATATAATAATCGTTTCCTGATCTTAAATTGTAAGACAGCATGTACTCCCTTTTCGTTAAAAATTCAAGCAAATACCTTGGCGTTAAATTTTTAGTTATTTTAAAAACTAAAATTAAATTTGCTTCTTGAATCAGTTGATGAATATTTAAAAATTTCAAGCTTTGTAACATATCGTTTGTTTTGGTGTACCTATTGCATCTCAATATAATTCGCATCGCTTTGTTCTGCAAAATTTGTATACGATTTATATCCTTTTTATTGCAATAAATTAATAATGACATACAATAGGTGAATTGGGGATAGATAATAGAATTATACACTATTTTTCGAGCCCACCGTGATGATTTATTTGATATCTTGATATATCTTTGATATTTTGTTGGTATATGAAAATATTAGGACAATGCAATGGAGGAACTGTGTGTTTTCATAAGATTTGATTGTAAGTTTACATAATAATTATTAATATTATAATATTGCCATTCTGGTATAGTAATATTTGTTGACAAAAATCCTGGTAGAAATGGGATGGTGCCATCATATAAGACTTTACGTAGTATAATTTTATATGTTTTGGACACGCAAATGTTTTAAGTGATTTGTTAGAAATATTTGAAACAAAAAAATCTTATTTTGTTCGTTTTTGAATTACCTACGATTTATTCTTACCTTCCATTGAGATTGCTTCTGTTCTTTTTAGGTCAAATGAAAAAAATAACGATAAAAAGTATACTATGTAATGTCTTTTATATGATGGCACCATCTGTTACTACTAGAATTTTTGTCAAAAATATGTACCTATTGCTTTGCCTATACATGGGAGTAGATATATCTATGGACATAAGCTGATAGAGTTTGTTTTTATGAAAAATACATCTCTTATTAGAATATAACTTTGCACTTCTTCTTTGCCTATTAAATTTTACATAATCTATCTTGGCTTTAGGCTCAGGTTTTATTGTTCTATCTTCTTCCTTCAATGATTGAATTTTATTTGTGTCTTTTAAATATTGTGAATTTTACTGTTAACAATTTAAAGTCTCAACTTTTATTCATGGAATTTTCATCGTATAATCTTCAGAATTGGTCTTCGTCAGCTCAAGTAGACGATTTTATGTTTCATCATTTTCGGTTACACTGCCATTTTATTCTAAATATTTATTCATGATTTTGTATAGGAATCAATTAAGTGATTATTTATAGCAAAATAATATTCACTTTTTATTAATAATTAGCAATAAAAAATATTTAATATGACATTTTCTCACCGCAATAGTTTTTATCGTCTTCTTATCTTTGAGACAAGGCCTTAGCTCTTACTACAATACAGCTACCTGACCACTTGACATTTCTATCGAGTGACATCTCTATCTTATGGTAGTATTCTGTGGTTGACATTTGTATTTAGTGACCTCTCTATTTTATGGTAGTATTCTGTGGTTGGCATTCGTATTCAGTGATCTCTATATCTTATAGTAGTATTCTGTGGTCGACAATTGACAGTTCTGGAAATAGACATTATTTTATATTAGAAAAAGTAGCTTGATTTCACATCTTTTACAATATTTGTACACTCGTATTTACTTTAAAGAATTTCTCCGCAAATTGAACTTTTGGTAACACTATTGTTTGGAATTACACCTGATCCAAGCCAAAGGCGGTAGAAAGACAGATAGGTATGTTGAAATATTACTATACCAGTTTAATTATTATTATGTTTATCTATATATTCTGACAGATAGAATTAGGGAAGAAATAATAAGGACCACTAAAATATATTTGCAAATATTGTGAATTTAAGTGTTGAAAAATTAATAGTTCTAAAATAAAATCAATCATAGTATTATAATTTAGTTATAATTTGATTTTGGACACATTGTTTTACAAATATAATCAACCGAACAGGCATTGGAGGAAGAAATAAGGTTCAATTTTTTCTGTGTAAAAGCCAATTGACTATTACTCTTTATAAATTTCTTTGTTTTAATTGTGAATATATTTTGCTATTTTAGATTGGGAGCATTTTTCTGCAAGTTTAAATAACTTAGTAGAGTACCATTTTTATTGGACGAGTTGGGTGTTGTAGAGCAGATGGAGTTTATATGCAGCTGTACAATAAGCAATTGCAGCTCTTCCAGGCTCAATATTCGTTCAATCGACTGACATTTTTTTTTCACTGGAAATATAAGAAAAGGCATGTACAGACTCGATCTTGATTTGTAAACCTCAACTCAACCATATCATTCATGTCAAAAACACGGTCCACAAAATTCATTTTTCATTACGGAATATAAAGTTTGAACAGTTTTTCATTCTTGAATAAAAAAATGTAACGCAAATTTTCTGGTTTCTTAATCAAATATGTTGAAAAGGGGTAACGTAAAATTTTTGGTTTCTTAATTTAAAAAGCTGAAAAAAAAGAGTAGCTCAGAATTAATTTTTGTGTCTTAATTAAATACGTTGGAAAGAAGGTAGCGTACTTGTTTTCATGTGGAACATGTGAAATGTTTTTTTTTTGCTAATGAGAGAAACTCAATAATTGATTTGGTGAGCTCATTTTAAAATATGTGTACGTTTTTAGGAAAATGAAGGAAAAACAACAATCTACGTTTATTTTATTGGAATTTGAAAATATTAGGACAATACAATGGAGAACTCTGTGTTTTAATAAGATGTTGCTTCAAATGTACGTAATTATTATTAATATCATAACATTACTAGGCTAAAAAGAAAGTGTAGTTATATTTGTTGACAAAAATCCTGGTAGAAATCAGATAGTGCCATCATATAAAACATTACGTAGTAGTATAATTTTTAGTGATTTGTTAGAAATATTTAAAATGTAATTTTGTTCGTTTTTGAATTATCTACGATTTATCCTTACCTTCCATTGAGATTGCTTTGATTGTTTTTTTTTTTAGGTTAAATGAAAAAAGCCAATAAAAAGTATTCTATTGACACCATCTGTTTCCACTAGAGTTTTTGTCAAAAATATTTACCAATTGCTTGGTGTTAAAATTAGTAGTGATTGTAACGAAACGAAATTTGGCTGGACTTGCAGTACTCACTTTATTATTATAATAGTAGTAATAGTGGTGTATACTCAAATTCGGTTGCCTCTATCGTTTCAATCTTTACAATCATGAATTTAAAGTGACATCCTGTCAAATCTTAGTTAGGAGTTAGATTTACACTTTTTTGATAGACAACTTGAATTCTTTCAATATAAATTAACGTACTATATCTACATTATGAAATAATATAAACCAATAAATTAACATTTGTATTTAAAACATTTAGTTACGTAGGTACTGTTCTTCACACTTGACCTATACCTGGAAGTAGATATATCAATGGACATAAGCGAATAGAGTTTGTTTTATCTAAAATGGAAGTTCTTTTTGTTCTATCTTCTTCCTCTAATGATTGAATTTTTTTTGTGTCTTTGAAATATTGTGAATTTAACTGTTAACAATTTGAAGTTTCAACTCATATTACACGGAATTTATTATTGTATAACCTTCAGAATTTGTCATCGCTTGCTCAAGTAGACGATTTTCGGATACACTGCCATTTTGTTGTATTTCTTTATTCATGATTTTGTATAGTTTATCAATTAAGTGATTATTTATGGCAAAATAATATCTACTTTTGATTAATGATTAGTAATAAAAAATATTTGACATTTTCTCACTGCATTTTAAAGAATTTTTCCGCGAATTGAACTTTTGGTAACACTATAGATATTATCGTTAGGGTTTACACTTGATCCAAGCCAAAGGCGGTAGAAAGACAAATAGGTATGTTGAAATAGATGTTAATATATTTGATACCTTTTAATTTATCTATAAAATATTACTATACCAGTTCACACCGTTAAATCATCATGTGAAAATTGTTTATCTAAATATTCTGATAGATGGAACAAAGAAGAAATATTAAGGACTACTGAAATATATTGGAAAATATTGTGAATTTAAAACAAATTAATAGTTCTAAAAATAAAATCTGTTCAAATATCTATTTCAGATGAACACAACACCTAATAAAAGTCATTTTAAAATTTGTATATGTTTTAGGAAAGTGAAAGAAAAACAGCAGCATGTCGATCTAAGTTTATTTTGTTGAAATATGAAAATATTAGGACAATGCAATGGAGGAACTGTGTTTTAATAAGATTCGACTGTAAGTATACATAATTATTATTAATATTATAACATTACTAGGCCAAAAAATAGAGCAAGCAAGTATAGTAATTTTTGTTGACAAAGATCCTGGTAGAAATCAGATGGTGCCATCATATAAGACATTACGTATTATAATTTTTATATGTTTTGGATACGCACATGTTTGAAGTGATTTGTTGAAAATTTTTAAAATAAAGAAAACCTTATTTTCTTATGTTTTATCCTCACATACCATTGAGATTGCTTCAGTACTTTTTACGTTATATGAAGAAACCTGTGTAACTATTGAATGTCTTTTATATGATGGCACCATCTGCTTTCTACTAGAATTTTTGTCAAAAATATTTACCTATTGCTTGGCCTATACCTGGAAGTAGATATATCAATGGACCTAAGCAAATAAAGTTTGTTTAATGAAAAATACATCTCTTATTAGAATATAATTTTGTACTTGCAATTTTGCAAAACTAAATTTTCCAAAATCTATCATGGCTTAATCTAAAATAGAAGGTCTCCTTTTGTTCTGTCTTCTTCCTCCAATGATTAAATGATTAGAACAGTCAAATAAAATTTAAAGTTTAAACTCTTATTACACGGAATTTATTATTGTATAACCTTCAGAATTTGTCTTCGCTAGCTCAAGTAGACGATTTTCGGTTACACTGCCATTTTGTTGTATTTCTTTATTCAAGATTTTGTATAGTTTATCAATTAAGTGATTATTTATAACAAAATATATACTTTTGATAAATGATTAGTAAAAAAATATTTAATTTGACATTTTCTCACTCCAAACTGCAATGGTTTTTATCGTCTTCTTATCTTTGAGACGAGACCTTAGCTCTTACTACAATACAGCTACCCTAATCATTTGACATTTGTATTCTGTGGTTGAGTAGTACTTTGTGGTTTAGTAGTATTCTGTGGTTGACAATTGACAGTTCTGGAAATTGTCATTATTTTAAATTTGAAAAAGAAGCTCGACTTCACAGAGAAAAACCCGCTTATCTTTTACATTATTTGTACACTCGTATCTATTTTGAAGAATTTTTCCGCATATTAAACTATTGGGTATTATTAATATGAAAATATTACGACAATGCAATGGAGGAACTGTATGTTTTAATAAGGTTTTACAGAAATATACATGATTATTTGAATTATTATTGATATTCTAACAATACCCGGAAGTAGAAACAACAATGGACCTAAGCGAATAGAATTTGTTTAATGAAAAAACATTCATGTTAGTATATAATTTTGTACTTTAACTTTGTCAAAATCTATCTTGTCTAAATTCAAAATAGAGGGTCTTTTTGTTCTGTCTTCTTCCTTCAATGATGGAATTTTATATCTGTCTTGAAAATATTGTGAATTTAACTGTTAACAAATTAATAGTTCTAAAATAAAATCAATCATATTATTACAACCTAGTTATAATTTGATTTCGACACATTGTTTTACAAATATAATCGACTGAACAGGCTTTTTTGTTTTAATTGTGAATATTTTTTTCTATTTTAGATAGAGTTCCATTTTTATTGGACCAGTTGGATGTCGTATAGCAGATGGAGTTTATATGCAGATGTACAATAAGCAATTGAAGCTCTTCCAGACTCAACTATTATCCGATTCAGTCATAGTAATTGGTAAGTCTTATTAATAAATTCAAGTAGTTCTAGTTGAAATAATTTTAATATTTGTTCATTTTTCATGAAAAGAAAACAACACAATTTTACAAAGTTTATTATTGTGACTGTAGGTATAGATAATTGCATGCCTATTTTAAATATTACCTTGAAACCAATGGACCATTGTCAGTTGAATTTTTTCCAAATTCTACTCGCACACATTAATTTTCTCTTGACGTTTCATTACAAAATTACACAAAAATGAAAAAAAAAATAATTAGTTACAACCATTAGGAATTGGAAGTTTCTGATTAGATATGTTGAATTGTATTTTTATGTAAATTGTACAAAGTTGCGTGGAGTTTGAAATGGATTGAGGATGACCATCATTAGTAATTGAAAATTGCCAATTATGGTTATTTTATAACTCTGTGTATAATAATATCGTACATTAATCGACATCGTCAATATTAGCTGATTTTTTTATGGGTATAGAGAAAAGGTTTCAAATTTTTTGGTTGGTTTATCACAAAGGCGTAAAATTTCTTACTAGTGAAATAAATGACCGATATCTTTAAATATGTACAATGCATTATTGACACTTATTTCATGCTTTATTTTTTTCAGGATACTGAATGGTAGATCGTTTAGACCAGCTCATTTAATTGATGAAGAGAGAAGGAGAACAAGCAGGATTGGGAAGAAAGTGATATTTAGGGAAAAGACTATTTTGTGTTTTGTTTACTTTATATTGATTGTATTGCGCCATCTTGTAATATTTATTGTAGGTATAGTTATAGATATTACGGAGCAAAAAGAAAAGGAAAAATGGAACCATAATGTTAGGTATTTTAGACTTTTAGTTTAACCATCCTTTGCCGTAACGTCATACATTGTCCATCTTGATCTCTCATTTCATGATATGGATGAGACGAAATTATGACGCCATTAACATATTTCTTAACTAATGTCGACGTAAATTTTATTTGTTACTTGTGACTATTCAGTTGTCGTATTTAGTAAACGATTCAACATTCAACAAGATTTCATTGATTATAATTTTGGGGTTAAGTGTAAAATAACTAATATAAGACAGCAGAACACGTCACTTAACGACAGAGGATGGTTAAACAAACTACAATATTTAAGGACTAGGACTGGGCTAAATTTAGTTGAGCAAACAAGTGTTTTTTCTTTGTAAACTTGCTTGCTCTATCAAGATATATTTTTTTAAATGCCCAGTCCTAGAGTAAGATTATTAATGAGTGTTGGTTTTTCTCTGCCCTTCCTTCCTTTTTCCCAACTTGACATGTCACTCT